>VZUI01048427.1:0-15157 GCA_013401135.1 Cettia cetti | reverse complement strand
TTGGACAAGCACCCATAAGCACCCAGCAATTAGTTCCCTTGGCAACCCAATGGGGAAAAATTCCACAAACAAAAAAAAACCAAAAAAACAAATTCAACCCCCAACAGGGTGACAAATATGGAAAGGGTGGCCATTGCTAGATGACATTTCTAATGGTAGCTAATAAGCTTGTTTTCTGGTTGCTGATTTCCTGCCACAAATCAGAGATTGGTTCTCAATACCAAACTAACTCGTTCTTCCCTATGCAGGAGATCTGATGACTGATTCATAAATAATGGCTTCGGGTTGACGGAAACGAGATAAATTACTTTCATTAAAATTCACATAAAACAGCAGCAGAGTCCCTGCTTGCCACCACAGATTGAACAAATGTACCAACATGCACGTTTTTCATTTTGCAGCCACTGATATTATGAAATTGTTCCTGGATCCAATAGTTCTGAATGTTCATTTTTTAAAGTAATTAATATGAAGAGTGATGCTGGAAAAAATTGCCTCACCCTCCATAAAGTTATTTGCAAGCTGTAGGCTTCAATACTCGTTTGTGTGGCTTTTTTTTTTTTTTTTTTTTGAATACTGACAAATGAACAATTTGAACTTTTTCAAGTGAGGAAAGGCTTCCAAGATCTTTCTGGAAGCTCAGAGGAAATACGCTTAGGTGATTTCATTTTATTAATATAATAGTGCTGCACTCTGCATGAATCTGCACCTGCTGTGTTAAGAGAAAAGCTTTGCAGTTACAAACTGCAGAACTAACTACATGAGGGGCTTGGGGGTCTTCTTTTTTCCACAGGAGCAGTAACTTTACAAGAAATTGTTAAAAACTCCACCATTCTCAGTGGTAAATGTCTTAGGAGATATCTTCCAAATGCAACCTTTTTAGAAAACAGATGGTAAGTTGAATACAGACTTGAAGTGGGACTTATCTGTCCCATGATGTTTCCTGAGGACTGAGCTGCTCAAACGATGTTTCCCTTTAGGATCATCAGAAAGAAAGAGGCACTCCAGATTCAGTTCATCCTATAGCAGCCATCTAGGCTGGGTCAGATAAACTGTTCCTATTGCTCCCCACTGACCTCATGCAGAGCCTCTGGGAAAAAGTTTCAGCCTAGACTTTCATGTACCCAAGGAACACCACAGGAATCACTTTCTAAAATGGCTATTTTATTCCTCCAGAAATTGAGCTATGCTGAGAATTTATACTGGAAAAATATAAAATAGGTCAGTGGGCGTGGTAGTGCAGAATTACCAGAAATGGACATTAGGAGCTCTGGCACTCCAGCCATGACTCCCAGATTTTGGCCCGCCAATCATGGAGCGAATCCAGCACCTGGACCAGGGCACCACCACTGCCATTCTGCCTTCAGTGGAAATTTTGTCTACCAGGACACATGGAGATTAAGAAAAAATGTTGAGGGTTGGCAGCAGGCCTGGGTCTAAAATCCAAGTGTGCTGAAGAAAAAGGCAGCTGTCTGTAACAGCCAGCTGTAGGAATCTGTTTGATGGGTCAGGTTGGCATCTCTTGAGTAAAACAAAAGATGCAAGAAAGCCGTTTGTATCTTCTCCAAGGAAGCCTTTATAGAAGGCTTCTTCATAAACGCAGAGCAAGTTGGTGGATAATATCAATTTTATGTTAAGGTGCAAAAATAAAAGCTGGGCCATCAGAAACATCCTGAAACTTCAGCCTACCACTGAGTGACAACTGCCTGAAACAGACCCAGAGCAGTGGAAAATTTTAAGCCATAAATTAACCTTGAAACTAGTAGGCCATGTTGTTTTTATTCTGGGGGAGGTTCTTTATTAAGTCATCTATCTAAACATATGGATCTTGACAAATGAAAGCTGCAGGGAGGATCTGCTCCTGTCCTGCAATTGAAAACACTTACATTTAAATTACTGCAAATATTCCTGTTACCCTCTCTTAAATGGCAAAGTACCACAGGTGCAGTTGCTCTCTATCAGTCCAGCTCACAAGGGGCCTATTTCTTCAAGCTAAAATGGAAAGAATTTTTCAGTCTAAAACTTTTTCTTCAGTTAGTTACTGCCCACTTTTACTGAAAGGAGATAAATAAGTTCAGTTTTTGTTCTCTGTCATGTATCCTAACACTCCCATGTGCTGGACACCTGCAAAAGCTAGCAAAACCAGCTTGTTTACTTAGTGCAATTTATTTGACCTTTTAATATATTTGAGTAAGGATTTTATATCTAAGGCAACTTTACAGAACAGATTTGAAAGGTGACCTTCAAAGGAAACATCAAAATCTTTCTGAAAAAGGAAACTTTGGAAATATATGTGAAAAAGGCTGCTTTTCAGCTAAGCTCCTGACTCAGGACTCCCTGGCTTTTCAGCACAGAGATGCACCAGAGTTTACCTTTCCTACAGCAGACCTTGTAGCACTTGTAGTGCTCCCATACAATAATGGAGGGCCCAAGAAAGGTTTTGGATGGCCAGTTCCAGAGTTTTCATAACAAATGCCTTCTATCTGCTGGTTGGGACAGTCACTCAGAACTGGTTTTGAGGTTAACCTGCGTTTTAATCCTTAACTACAAATTCTTTTTGCCTTTATGAAGCTGGGATTGTCTAGGTCAAATTGAGCTCTTTTAGGTAGGGATGGAAGCAGACAGAGGCAAAAGGGAATGTTTTCCTTAAGTCATTGTATAAATGTGCACTCCCTTACAGTACTCACAAACCTATGCTGGCCCATGTCAGTGGCAGGGAGAAAGAAGGCTGCCCCTGCTATAGGCAAGGTCCTACAGCTAGCAGCACCGCACGTCCTTAGGGAAAAACTGGCTTCACTTGGCTTTTATGTCTGAACACAGCAGACATAAGGGGTTCTATGAGATTCAATATACAACATTATTTTTGAATGCATTAAGGAATGCATTTATCCCATGCAGAGTATTTCCCCATCACAGACAGCTATTAGAGCAGAACTTTCCATGCTGCAGGCCATACCACCTCTGGGGACTGGGAAGCCTTCAGAATCTGTTATGGTGTGCAATGGGCAGAGCTGTAGAATTCACCCACCTCACTGGTGATGCCATTCACAACACAGATGAGGCACACTGCATGGAAGTGATGCTTCAGCAAAGGCTGCTGTCGTGAACTCCCCTCAGGAGTCATTGGGAGCTCTCCAGAGACCTCTGGATAAAACATTTCCCTGAGGTCCTACCCCTGCCTGATAGGGTACAGGGAATTAAACTGCTTCAGGACAAATGCAAAAGGTCTGTCTGGCAAAAATAAAGTTTTTAAAAAAATTAATTCTTGAGGCCTCAGGAAGTAGGTGCCTTTTAATACTGAGCAGGAGCAATTGTTATCTAGGGCTTCTTGCCAAGATGGCTTGCAGTGGTATTTAACGGTTACACACATTTATCTCAAGCCTGAAGATCTTTCCCACTAAATCAGAAAACATTCATAACTGGGAAATTTCTGCGTAGAAAATCATGCCTAGAATGCTTGTGGAGCAGTATTTTTCCCTCACTTCTTTTTGCTTGTTCTTTTAGGATAGCATTGAGTTTAGAAACATCTGTAGTCATATGGCTTTACAAAGAGAGGGACAACAATCTGAGAAAGACTTACATGAAGATCACCAGTGTTTGAAGACCATCATTGAGAAACTCATTTGTTCATTGGCAGTTTTTCCCTCAGATTCTTATTTTCCGGTCCGATCTGCTCTGAGACAAATCCTGCAAAATCCCCTGGCAATGTGAAGGAGCAGGCTGCTTGCCCAAGGAACGAGCAAAGCTTATGAGCTGTAATGTTCCTATAAAAATAACAGATATCTTGAAAGGTGAATCCTGGAGATTTCACTGTAGCGAGAGCTCCTGCTGACTTTACATCAGTGAAGATTTCCCAGAGGAAATGGTGTTCCTGCAAAGTAGTGAATAGTCTTCTCATATCAAACTCATACCAAACCCATGTTATTAGGAACTGGGAATGTCTCCAGAAGTTGCTCGGGAGGAGCAAGAATTCATTCTTAAATAATAGGTTCTCAAAATTAATACAGAAATGTGCAGGCTTAGAACACAACCATTAGAAATCTCTCTATTTTCATCACAGCTCAGGAAAATGTGTTTTCAAGTAATTTTTTATGGAGCAAACACTTGAGAGAGACAGAGAAAACAGTGCTCAATATGGACTCTTTCATGAGAGTCAGCTTATGTTGCAAGGAAAGACAATCTGCTAGATCTTTATTGAATTTTACCATAATAAGACAACTAACCAATGGAGAGGTACAAGTGAAGTATCTTCTGTTGAGAAAAGACAAAAAAAAAAAAAAAAAAAAAAAAAAAAAAAAAAAAAAAAAAAAGAATAAGAAAAATATGTGAGTCCAGTGGGATCAATTACTTTAAAGCAATAAAAGGTCTTGGTAGATGATCCAGTGGAGGTGAATGGAAAGCAAAGCAAAAGAGGCATTAACACGGTGAAGCAAAGGTATTTATAAACCGAGGTGAAACATTTGCGAAGATTGCTTTGCAGAGCCTTCTCAGCCCCGTGACTGTGCAGCAGACAGCATAAAACTTTGCTCTTCTACTGCCAAATCTGAATGGTTTATGAAGTCACTTACTTCTGTCAAACAGCTGCAGCTGTAATGCTGAGACGAGGCATTCCCCGTCCCCCCCCCCCCCCCCCCCCCCCCCCCCCCCCCCTTTTTGCAAGAAGATTTAATGTCTGTGTGATTGCTGAGCAGGAATAAGGGCTTGTAAATTTTTTTTTTTTTTTAAGGGATAAATTAAGCTCCTTTTAACTGTGATTTGGGTAGTAGGTGAGAGAATTTTGTAGACTTTAAGATAGAAAAGTATCTCTTTCCATTGGCTGGAGGAGTTAATTTCCACATGCAATTTTTTAAAAAATTTATTTTTTAAATTTTTTAACATGTGATCAGGACTATCATCAGCTGAATACTTTCCGAATGTGGTTCCGTACTCTGATTGACTTGCCATATTTTATGTTCACACTTTAAATGTTACATTGGTGTCATTCTCACAACTACAATTAAGGCTACCTCAAAAAATTTACTCATTGGTTCTTTGTGTGAATGCAGACATCTGCCCTGGGTTAAAATTTTGCATGGGATGTCTTAGCCTAGGAATTATTTAGAAATAGGGAAAAAATGCCATGAAGGTCCAACCAGCACTAGATACCTGCTTTCGTTTTTTAATGTAACTCCATCCCTCAAGGGAAGAGGGAAAAGGGCTCTGTTGGGAGCACAACACGATGGTGATGGCTGAAATCTTGTGATCTCCTGGTCAACACTGAGCAAAACAGCAGGCAGCAAATAAACAGTGAATGCACACAAAGGTGTTGTACACGTTCCTACACAGGTTCTACTGAGTGTGCATCTACTGTTGTTGGCACTACCCTTCACAGGGAAGGGACAGAAAACTGAAGAAGTCCTATGAAATGAGTCTTTTGGCTATTTTTCTAATATTATCCTCTCAGAGGAGAGACACGTGGGCAGCAGAGAGGCCAGGGGAGGAAACCTGTGAGAAGGAAGCTGCAGTCCTGAGATTGCCCCACTTTGCAGAGCACAAAGTGGTGCCACCACCCCCACACACTTTAGTGTGACAGCCACCCACTGGAGCCCAGACCCCTGTTGCCCTGGCTGCAAGGGGCTGTTTTGTTATTTGCCCACATTAGAGCTTTTTACAGTTGTTTCTGTTAATTCACTCCATCTGCCCTCACACACAAAAATACCCTATTACAGGGCCTGAGTTCCAGTTTCTTCAGCAATGCATTAGCCTCAAGCACAAATGGCTTTATCTCCAGTTTCATTAAAAAGTCATTTAAAAGAAAAGCTGTCCCAAATAATCTTTATACCTTCCACTTTTAGGCAGCTCAGTGTGCTGAAATCCTGGTCTGAAGATCAATAGCAAGATCCTGTCAACATCACCAGGGCCAGAATCTGAGCTATGCTGTGCAGGTCAAAGCTCACTTCATCAGTGTTGCTAACAGGGTTGGCATCAGGAAGATTCTGAAAATAAACAAACAAACTGACCCCTGGCTGATTTGAACTCCTTCAGGTCACATGCATGTGTACAGAAAACTAATGAGAAAATTGCAGAGGAGTGAAAGTATTTGGCAGATAATTTTCTCCTTAAGCTTCCTAGAAGCTAGCAACTCCAGCCACAGTTCCACCAAATTGGACAAGTTCCCTTCTGGATGGCTCAAGACTTGCAGAGATTCCTGCAAGTCTTGAGCCTGCAAGAAACACAAGGCCCAGAGACTTGGGAAAAATTTAGACCTTCTGAATCTCACTCTTCATGTTTCTTTTCAAGAACTAGTGTTTATGCTGAAAATTTCCAGAACTCTTTCTTTCCCAAACATTCCCACTTAAAATGAATATTTTGATTCATGGTCATTTAAAAAGAAAACATTGTTAAATTCTTTGAAATTCTGGCTAGAAATTCAAGAATCCCTTGGGAAATTCATCTTGCCTCAGAGTACCCAGCACAGGTTTTCAATTCCTCTCCTTGTCCTCAAGATGACAGTGCAATGGAATGGAAGGGCAATGGGTTCTCAGGCCCTGAGTCTGCAAACACTTTGGGTATGGTTTCATGACTCAAAAGTGCTCACATTACTGTGGTTTAATAAGTTACCACCCATCAGCTGAGCTGTGGCAACTGCCTGTGCACATATAATTAGCTCACCCTAACAGCAAAATGTGCAACTCACCCCCTTTCAGGAGATCTATGCAGCTGCACATTTATCTCAAGTTACCCCTTGGCATGTTTGCTGCTCAAGGCCCTGTTTCATCCTGCCTTAATTGAGATGAAGTTTGCTAGAAGATAGGAGCATCCGACATGCCCCTGGGGCAGGGATTCACAGCTCTCCTCACCTTGTGGCCTCAGCAGGCTGGCAGTCCCCCCCCAGGGTGAGCAGGCCCTGAGCCAGGGTGCAGGCTGTTCTCTGCAGTGCCTTGTGTTTGCTATGCAGCAGGTACAAATTAGAGCATCAAAGAGAAGAGCCTATATTCTGCCTCCCTGCCTTTGACACATGCGAAGAGACCTGCTGTCCAGAAATAGCTGCTCTCTCTCAATGGTGACTGTCACCAGCTCAAGTGCCACACAATAGTGCTGCCACACCTAAAAAAGCTCAGTTTTTAATGCTAGAATATTCCACTTTGGGTTCAGAAGGAGAACAAACACTGCTGACACCTCTGTGATTTCATATACCCACCCAACATCCTTCGCCAAAGCATGTTTGATTCAAAGCTCTCTGTATGCACTTTTTCTGTCGTGCTTTCCAAATAACACCACCCAGTTTAGCACAACTGCTCTGCATATGATCCACAAAATCAGCCTCTTTGCCCGGGTTATGTGTCTACACCTCCTGCTACCAGCATTTGATGAAACAGCTTCCTCCTCCTTACCAGTCCTTTTGGGCTTGGATGACTCAAATCCTTACTCACGTGAGCAGCCCTTGCTCCAGCACACACACTGTTTTTTCAGCTGGATCTTCCTACAGTAGCATCTAAAGGATCAGGATGTTTCCCACCAGCATGCAAGGTTTCAAACACAAGATATGCTTGCTACAGCAGGGAACTAGTGAATAAGTTCCCTGAACCAGCAAGGAAACCCTGAGCATGAATGTATCAACAATTCCATCTGATAAAAGTATCCTCCTATTGTACTCTACACACGAGGCTCAGGTTAACAAATGAGGCAAAGTAGTCCAGGAAAATAGAAAACTTACATTGTAATGCAACAAAAAAGTACATATACACCCTTTTCATGGCATGTGTGGAACTACTTGAATTTTGTTTCCAAAATTTAGGTTGAAATTTGAAAACTGAAAAAAAAAAAACCAACAAAAAAAACCTAGAAAAAAAAATTAGTGAATTTCATATAGATAATTTTTCTAAAATAAATCTTATACTAACTGCCTGCTTTTTAGTTTAACTGCTTAGAACGATTTGAGATTTCAACCAGAAAAGAAGACTGGAACACATTTTTCCAGAAGGTGTTGGTTTTGCTCTGACCAGTCCTACCATTTAGGTAACCTTTCCATATCTCTGTAGCACATTTAATCTGTCATTCACCTTTGGGCATCACACCTGTGCTCATGAATCCCTGCTCTGAGATTGCTTTAGCCTTCCAAATTCCTGACCAGTTTCAAAGAAGCACAGCTTCCTGTTTGTCAAACATTAAAGTTTATTTCCTTCACAGCCAACTTCAAATACTCAGTGCTAGACTAAATGTGCAATATCTGATGGGCCCCCAGAGCTAGAAATTGAGGGGTTTTTTAAACAATTTTAAGCTGAATATCCCATGGCTTAGGGGTGACTGTCACTTTGAACCTCTCTAGACAATTCAGAGGTTGCTAAGTCTGTGTTATGTACAATCTTCCACTTGCTAAGAAAATGTCACGCAAAGCATCTAAAACTTCCCTAGGAAGACTGATTTTATAATTGTATCACACCATGGAACGTTCTGGTTTCCTCTTTAGCCGTGTTTGTGGTCATTAGAGAAGCTCAGTCTGCAAGGAGCACTGTTAAGGCAGTGCCAACAAACAGGCAAAGGAAAGAAAGAGTTTGTCAGAGTTTGGTTTTTTACCAATCTATCAGTACACTCCCTTTTGCACAGGCATAATGTGAAAGTTTTTAATTCCAGACCCTTTGTCTTGAAGGCTCCTGCCGCAGTGTGCACACCGGACAGAGAGATACCCAGGACAGCGTTATCCGAAGGAGCATCCCTGTGACCTTTAGTGCCGCGCCTGGCTCCGAGGCTGCCGCCCGGAACGGCGGCTGTGCCAGGAGGAGCTGTGGCACACAGAGATGGCAGCCGAGGGATGCTGCCCTCGGTGGGCACAGCCACAGGGCACCCCAGCTGCCACAGCCCCTCCTCATCCCTCCCACGGGCAAGATGAGGCCAGGCCTGGGCTCAGCCTCCGGATGGGAATGGACAACCCGGGAAGGGTTGAGACAGGATTACTCGGGCTTTAAACCAGCTTTTCACTTTGCTGCCCAGTTCTGCACATGGTGGTGCGTAACTTCAACGCCTGGTGTAACCTCGGCTCCCCAAAAGAAAACCAGCAGGAACTGATGAGAGATCCTAGCCGAGTCCTCCAGGGTGCCGCTGGCGCCGGGCTGCGTAGGCGGGCGCAGCTCCCGGGGAGAACGGACATGGGCCGCATCGGTGTCCCTCAGTCATCCTCATGCCGGCTTTGCTCCGGAGGGGCCCCGGGGCGCCGCGTCCCCCCTCGCCCCCGGCTCCCCTCGGCTCCCACAGCGCGGCCGGTGGCGCGCGGGGCCGCCCTTCCCGCCGCCGCCCAGCGGGTGGCGCTGGCGAGTCGCCGACCGGGCGCGGCGCGGGCTGCGCGGGAGCGGAGCGGGAACGCACCGGGTGCGGAGAGGGAGCGGGAGCGGACCGGGAGCGGAGAGGGAGCGGGAATGGACCGGGGGCGGCAGCGGAGCCGGGAGCGGAGCGGGAGCCAGGTCTGGCCCGATGGCCCCGCCGTGGGTGGCGGGAGGCTGCGGAGAGGGTGAGAAACTGGGCGCGGAGCGGGCGCAGGGAGGGAAGAACGCAAAGGTGGGAGGAATTAAAAGCGGAAAAAGTGATGCTGCCGTGGGGGCTGCGGAGGGCTGGGCGAGTGGTGGGAGGCGGGGCTGGGCCGTGGGGGCATGGGATGGGGCGGGGGAGGAGAGGAGGGTAAGGGAGAGAGGAGGCAGGGAAAGGAGGGAAAGGAAGGAAAATAAATAAATAAACATAAGGAAGAAACCTCTCTATGCGTTTTCCCCTCAGCTTTTTCAGAAGGTCAAAGTAATTAAGTTAACTACCGCTATTTTTTATCGCTATTAAATTTCCACCCACTTCCATGCTATCTGTGGGGATTGAAAGTGCAGGAACTCAGCGCGGGAAGGCTGTTTTCCAATACAGTGTTTGCTGCATTCCCCAAAGCGCAGGAAATCTACAGCTATGGCAAGGGACAGGTTTCTCTTTTTTTTCATCACCCTGTTACTTTGGTGATACCTCAAGTGCAACTATGCCTTCACTAGTGGTAACATGTACTAGTGTAGCACCTGCCTCTCCTGAGGAGTCAAAAATTACAACAGTGAAGAGGAGCCTTACAGCTGGCGGAAAACTAGACTTACTAGTAAGGATGTGCCTCTTGCACTGTGCCATGACATCCAACAGGTACATTCTGTGTTCAGAGTCCCACTAATGGGCTCAACACTTGCCAGCAGCATAAGACTACACAAAATGGAGTATCACTGGACATTTCTCATTTTAGTAGCAGTTCTGGAAATGCTGAAAGCTTCCTGCATAAAACCAAATGAGGGAAAGATGCTTAGTGCTACAATAATAGTCTTTTACCCAAAGACTTTACTTGCTTGTGGGGTTTGTTTTTTTCAGGAAATCATATTTTCCAGCTTTTCTTCTGTTCCTTTGCATTGTCCCTTGGAAGATTGTTAATATTGCAACGTCTGAGCCCTGGGTTTTGTTTGGCCCCTGCCATTGCACACCAGTGAAGATGGCCACAGTACTGCCAGGAGACACAGCAACACCCACATGCACATGAAGGAAAACTACAGTAGTCACTTTCCAAAAGAGTATGCTAATCATTTTTGTTTTACCTTCTCAAGTAATTGCTGGTGACTCAGGCTTGACATAGCTCCCATAATCTTCACACATAATTAAGCAATTTATACCCTGTATCTGTGGGTAGATGCTGCTGTCAACACTCAGGCCGGTTCTGGAAGTGGTTGAATTGCTTTCTATGGGAAAAAAAGAACTAACAAACAACAACCACCTCTTGCTTTCTGCCACCTTTGATTAAATAATCTTAAATAACAAGACTGTACAGTAGGGAAATTTGCTTGTGTGGGCCATTGCTTTTGAAGCTGATGTGACAGCTTGTTGCACGACTCTGTACGCATTCTTCCATTTCACGGTGATGAATGCAAGGGATGAGTGGAGTGAGAAGTTCTTCACTTATGTTACTGTAAATTGATAAAATACAGCTTTGTTGGTTCTGATGTTACACTAGCAGTGTTTCACACCTCAGCAGTCTGAAAGTGGCCATAGTGTCTGTAGGATGGGCTGAAGAGCCCCAGAGTGGACTCCATACAAACCCAGAGTCTTGCTGGTACCCCTCCCACTGCAGCATCAATGTCAGAGGGAGCAGGGAGAAGTCTTGCTGCCCCCACAGGTTACTATTTGCCTGTATTAACTGGATATTCTGAGTAATACATGTGTTGTCTTCAGTTTTCTGAACTTTTTCTGCATGGACAGGGTTGTCCCAAATATATGTATCATCAAAGAGCCCTGCAAGGGCCTCAGGACATCTGGACTCTGAGAGGGAAATAGGAAACTTTTGCTGGGGGTGAAACAGGCTGCAGTGTCAAACCAGGCATTTAAAAGAGATCCAGACTCTGCAACACATGGACATAAATTAAACTGGGAAAAAAAGAGAAATGTTAGACTCATGGAATCCTCAGTTAGAGGTGAAAAACACCCTTCGTTCTTCTCTTCCCCACAGTGAAATAGGATGATTTCTTTCATAACTGTACCGTCCAAACCACTTTTTTGACTCATGGCTTATTTCCATTATTTTAGCAAAGGTGTGTCTCATTCTGCATGTAATAGTTGAAATAGGGGAGACTTGGTAGCACTTTCCAGGTTAGCTAGTCCATAACCACACAGAATACTATCATGAAAGAACAACTTCTCAGTCTCAGGCAAAGAGAGGAGAAATTGAACACAGTTAAGAAAATGCAGATGCAACCCAGTTATTGGGAGGATTTTTCCAGTTGTTGGATGCTGCAGATGGTGGAAGTGAAAATATTGGTTTGCTCTTCATTCTGGCACATGCTGAACTCCTCTGCAAAAAGCAAAAGGAAACACTAGAATTCAGTCAAGGAATCAAACAGTTTTTTGTAGAAAAGCTCATAGACCCTTTTTAGGTATTTCTCCCCACTTTTTCCTTTCTTTTAATTGAGGAATGTGCAGAGAAGTTCACTTGAGATGTTGTTTTTAGGTGGTTTTTTTTTTTTTTTTTTTTTTTTTTTTTTTTTTTTAATGAGAAAAGCAGTTATGTTAAAACATCATGGGGAGTAATTCTGAACTGGCAGAGAGATGGGATAGATGATTGAATAGATTCTTTCCATCTCCACGTTTTGTGATCTGTGAACTCACCTTTGGGAAACTTTTCTCATTTCAGACTGAGTTTCACTTCCCCAGGGTTGGCTGAAGAAGGTGAGATATTTAACTTAAGCAGCATTAACACTACCACTGTGGTTTGGCTTTAAAAGCTAGCAAGATGTCTCAGCCCAAAGAAGCCGTCGCAGCATGACTCTTCTCTTGTTTGCTTTCTTCCTGGAGACCTCTCCACAGTACTTTCTGCTGGTGCTGGTCCATCCATAAGGTGTGCTGCGCCAAGTCCCCTGTGACTTCCTTTTACTTCCCAGCTTGTTCCCCACAGGCTGAAATCTCACATGAGGCACAACACTGAAATATGGTGTCCGGTGCAATTTTTAACAAAAATCTCATCTTTCTTCCCTGCACTGGGTGGTCCTCTTGCCAAGGACTGTCACGGTATGTGTAAGCCCTGGGAAATCCTGCAGCTCCCATTGCTTCCAACACCAGGTTGGTGCTTAGTGAGCATGGCAGAGTCCTGCACCATTTAATGGGGCTCATTGTAATGCAGGGGATCTGGGTGACAAGCATCCAAGCAATTCTTTTTAATTGAGGAATGTGCAGAGAAGTTCACTTGAGATGTTGTTTTTTGGTGGTTTTTTTTTTTTTTTCAAAGGGCAAACAGCAAATTAGAGGAGAGCCTTCAAAAACGAAAGGTGTGAAGGAAAGGACTGCAGTCACCAAAAGCAGTCCAAAGCATTTGATCAAGCACTGGGAAGGAAGAGTGAGAATAGTTTGTAGGAGTGACATCTGTGCACATGTGATGGTCTATTGTGAGGCTTGCAAAAGAATCAGGGAGATCCCCAGCTGCAGAGCAACTGATTTTCCTCTGGCTTCATTCCCATGCAAATCACTTCTTTCACAGTACCCAAGCATTGCTTCACCTAGGTTAGTTTCTTCAGGGTAGTTGACTTTACTCCAAGCAACTGCATTTCTAGCTAAAAGCCTGGGATCCAGAATATTGTTTAATTTAGTTTACAGCTTGGAGGATGTAAGGAGGAAGTAATGTGGATATCAGTTCTGGGAAAAAAAAACCATTAACCTGGGAACAGAAACATAAGAGGACATTCACCCATTTCAGCTAGAACATCATATGGTTTGCCATCACATGGTGCTAAGAGGACAGCATCAGGCTAATAGCCAGTGGTCTGCAGGTTTTCTTTATATTCTTATTAAACTTTCCAAATTAGAGACAGTGCAAACTTATGTAAATAACAGTATGTAATACATAACTATTTTTGATGTAAAAATTACTTCTGGTGCCAAGAAACAATTTATATTTGAAAAAGAAAAATCTCAGAAAAGTCTCATTTCATTTATATTTCTTTTCAGACTGGAACTTTGTGGCTTGGAGAATGGATACACTGACCTTTTGCTGGTGTGCTCTTCAGTTCTTGCCACAGGAATCTGAGTGTGATGGAGCTCAGTTGTCCTCCCCAAACCCCTACACATGCAGACTCCTATGATCAGGAGCCTATGCTGGTCTTGCCACAGATTTCCTGTGCGGTCTTGGATAGGAAGGTGTCTGTGTGCCTCAGTTTTTCCATCTGTAAAATAAGAACGATGTTACACTGCTTCACCAGCGCAGCTAATTTCTGCTTTAAAAGCACTCTGTGACCTTTGGGTAAATGGTGGTAATGAGCTGTTTGCCTTATTTATAAGTATCATTTGCTGTGATATAAATATTTTTTTGTATTGTTCATGCTGTGTTTATTTTGTGCAAGTGAATACAGTCCCAATGAAAGCAGGAGACCAAGTATTTTGCTTTCCCATGTAACTCAACCAGTGTTCCCAAATTCTGATCTCTAACACCTCTGCTATTGCAGTCCTGGGCCTCTCTTGAGCAGAAACTGCTGATCATGCCAAATTCTCTGGTGTTTTGTAATGTGGGTTAACATGTGCCGAGGTTTGGATGAGACCAATAGACTCATTTTCACTTAGGGCCTGTGGCAGCACTGAAGCTTAAGAGAGCAGAAGTGAAAGGTCAGTCTTTCCCTTCCCTGAGCCACACAGCTCCTGTTTGAAAACAAATAAAAATATCATGTGACTCCTAATATTTATAAATATTTTTTGATAGCTTTAGTGCCTTTCTTCCAACTTTGCACCAAGAGGACATTTAGATGTTATTACTTTTATACGTTTGCATTGTTTCTTACTTGGAAGGTTTGCTTGAAATAAAAACAACTGTAGATCTATTACTTATCTCATTTTTCTAATTTTGTGTGTCTCAGTTTATGTCTAGAGTGTTAACCAATATTTAGTTGGCTTTCTGGAACAAAGTGGGTGAATATGACCAGGCACTTTGAGAAAATAAAGTCTGAATAGATACAGATAAGCAACTTAAAACACATCTTTAGAGAATGATTAAAGTGAGCATGTAGCTTGGGTGAGCTGGGATCATGTACATGATAAATTACTGTCTTGGAAGATGAAGAATAAATTGTTAAATCACAATAAATAGACAACTTACCATGTCCATGTCCTGAAGAACAGTATCGGCTTTTCACTTCCAAAGGGTAGTTTCAACTGCTTTTCTGGTTTTCCTCTGGAGTCAATAAGAGAGGCACACAAAAGCAAAGAGATATTCCCACTTATTTTGTGCATTCTGTTTCAGAGTGGTCAAAATCAAACACTTTGATGGCTAAAGTTGGTCAGATGAATCCTACATGAAATACATAAAATGGTGTTATTATTAGAACCCCTTCTTTTCTTGAAGGGGTGTAGCCATTGAAGGATAGAGTCCTAGATGATTTGGTATTGGAAGGGACTTCAAGGATCATCTAATTCCAAGTTCCCTGCCGTGGACAGGGACAGCTTCCACTAGACTAGGTTTCTCAGAGCTCCATCCAACCTGGCCTTGAACACTTCTGGGGATGGGGCATCCATAGCTTCGCTGGTCAACCTATTCCAGTGTTTCACTACCCTCACACTAACAATTTCCTCTTCTTCTTCTTCTTCTTCTTCTTCTTCTTCTTCTTCTTCTTCTTCTTCTTCTTCTTCTTCTTCTTCTTCTTCTTCT
>VZUI01048424.1:0-90200 GCA_013401135.1 Cettia cetti | reverse complement strand
TCTCCCTGGTTCACTCTCAGAATCAGTCTTAAAGATACAGAAACTCAATATACAGCACAAACAGAATCGACGATTGGGGATACAAACACCATAAAGTCACCCTAGGACACATGGGCATAGGGCCCTCTGGAAAGGGAGATAGATATTACTATGTCTCAAAGGAGGGTCTAGTGTTTCCTTAGCTAAAATGTAAGTGTCACAACTACTCTGACATAGCCACAACACAGCAGTCTTGTGTTCAAAGGTCAGTTTTCTTAGGTGGGAATGCAGTCTTGAAATAAGTCATCTGAGCTACGTGGCAGTGTAATGTGCTTTGCACTTGTTATCTTACACTTAGAAGTACTGTGGAATTTCCTAGAAAATAAAATATTTACTTCAAAATGTGGGAGATGTACACAAAAGCTGGTGTTATTAAAATAAGAATGGATGACTTCCAGTTGAGATAAATTTTACTGCCCATCCAGACTTAAAAATAGTTAAAACCACTTCTTCCCTGGATTGGTCTAAGATCTTTTAAATATAATAATAAACCTGATTTAAAGTATTGTCTATATTATAAAGAAACATTAATTAAAAGAAATGGTGTTGGTCGGGGCTAATGAGCAGTAACTAAGACAGCTGAATACACAGAAAGAGGGCAGGTTGCTGTTTATAGCAGAAAGATGAAAATATCTTTCTTTGAGAAGACCTTTTATGAAAGTATATTTGTACTAGACAACAGAACTAAATTTTATTGCTGATCAGCCCAAAGATTGAGGAAGTGGTAAATATTGAATGCTGGTTTTTAAAGTGCAAGTTTTCTCTCTTGACCTGTGGTTCTAACCTGTCATTCTCCTAACCTTTCTCCAAGGCACTGGTTGAGCAATATCACAGGCAGCATAATAAAGGTCCATCATTAAATGACTTAGAAAGGAATGATACTTCAGCTAAAAAAAGAGGTGACAAAGTTAGTAAAGGCCCAAGGGGTTAATGGTTCTTTTTCTGCCTGCTGTTTTTGTTTGTTTCCTTTTTAAAATTATTTTTTAGATTTTTTCTTTTTTTTTGCTAATTAGGTCTTTAACAGGGAGCTACATTTGAAACATGAAAGTACTTGTCTATAGCAGGCAAAAGGGTTATTTCCAGAGGTTTGTGGGTGCACTTCTGACTCCTCTTGGCCTGTAGTTTGTTACCTTGGTGCTTGGGTAACCCCAGGGCAAATACTGTCCCTATATTCATAAACACTCATGAGACAGTGTGCTAACTCCTCAACTCATAATATGGCTGCCATTTGGAAAACGCCTGCAATAGGAGAAGGTAGCTAAACATTGTTATGTTAGAAAAATGAGGATAATTGCAAGTGCTGCTTAACATACTAAAAAAAAAAATCCCTAGGAGATAGACTTCAAGGACAAGCTCAGTGAGATATAACCCTGTTAAAAGGACTACATCAGGTAGAACAGAATGTTATCATCCTTTAGTCCAATAAGTTTAAGTGTTCAAATACAGAGCTGCAGCATTTCATGTACATTCAGCAGAAGGTACACTAGGAAAAGATCAAAGCAATTAGTTGTTTGGTTTTTTTAAAGTACAAATTGAAATATTCTTAGGAAAGAAGTCTTAGTTTTAAATGCATGTCAAAACTGAGTTGATTTATTTTGAAATAAAACCACCTTAACTGCAAAGAGACCTTATTTTAGAAACGTGTGTTTATTCATTGTGAATAGGTGAGTAAAAAAACGGAGAGTTCTGATTCTCTGACAAAAGACTGACGGAATGATTCGATGAGGGAGAACAAGAGCTCACAATTTGGTTTTCACTGCCAGCATGTTTTCTTCCATAAAGAAACTGTTCAGCCTGGGATGTTTGTCAAAATATTTTCTTTCCAACAAATCCCACTCTAATTTTCTCACAGTACTGTCAAACCCAGAGAAAACTGCAGAAAAATCTTTAATTTACACAATTTACCTGCAGACACTGCAGTTAGAAATCAGTAATATGAAGGAAAGGCAAAACCCTAAGGTAATTATTCCTTTTTCTTAATCAGCATGTCCTGCCTGCAAGATATTTGCCATGGCATTGGCAGTCATTGGCAGAGCATTAGGAAAATGCTGAGAAAATAAAAGGGTGTACCTCCTTTATTGACAGCCTTCCTCGTTGAGAGCTGGTAATCAGCTCAGTGCACTTGGTGTAAGACCCTATAGACTCTCCTGAGTACTCCATGGAATTTCCAGGAGCTCTGTTGTGTTGACGTATCGTGATTCACGCAGTGCAAAGTTACTTTTGGTGATGCATGAAATGGATTTTGCCCTGTTACTCCTGACAGGTGACCCTATCAGTAAGAGCCTCTGTGCTTCAGGGTTGCCCCTGTTGGAAGCTTCAGCACTGAAATCAAAATGGGCACAAGGTCTAACCTCTGGATCTGTCTCAGCAGGGAAATTGTAGTTGTGCAGTATAGAGAAGCTACCAAAGGTGTGTGGTGCCTGCTTATGGCACAACAGAGGAATTCCACTGTGACTTGTCTCACATTACCAAGCAGTCCATTTTTGTGTGTGTAGAAGTTTTATGGTGAATGCTTTGGAGTAAGTACTACTGATATTAGTTGTCACAGTGTAAAAATAATCTTGACAATTTACTTGAAATATACTGCTACTTTGCCATACATTCTTCTGCTTCCCAAAAATCACTTGATCTAATTTTTACCCCAAGATTATTTTATATAAAAATCCCATTAAGTTGCAAAGAAATGTAGCAGATTTGATTTTCTGATTTCAGTAGTGCTACCATGATCATGGTGATTATTTCTCCTTTGACATCAAATGACAGCATTAGAATTTAAAAAAAACATAAACGAAGGTGGAGGTCTTTATTTATTTTTAGCATATATAGTGCACTTTATTCTGAAGTCTTCTGGAAGCCATGTGACCTTCCAGTGTGCTAAACAGCTCCATTAACTGCTGAAAGTCGTGTCCTGAAAGTCATTCAACACAAGAACAGAGCATTTATCTCTATTCCATTCATTTCCATAATCCTTTTTAACACCTAATGCATAATAAAAAAAATTCAAAGAATTTTAACATTCACCCTCTCCCTTCTCTCCTTCTGCTCTCATCTTGCTACTTTGCAGGAATGATTTATCCTCTAGATGAATGCCTTACCATTTAATTACTTTACAGGAAGCTTAACTGAGATATGAATAATCCAATTAAAGGAGAGATCCATTCCTACAGCTTCTTCTTCTGTTGTCAGCATCTGATTTGCTAACCCTTGTCAGGTGCTTGCTGATGACTAGAGAAATAACTAGTTGTTATTGATGTCAGAAGAAATTCAAGGAAACAATATTCCTAAGGTAAAACATCTCTGTTTCTATAAATATCATTTCACTACAGCTTTTAAAGCAAAAGCTTAGTTGTTTTCTTATTAATGTATTAAAAGGTACCAAAGGAGACATTTCGTATTTACTTTGATATGAAATACTTCTGGAAATAAATACAGAGAAATACTGGGCAAGTCTGTTCTTCTAGGATAGTTTGCTTTTAAATATCACAGTATTTTATTTATAATAATTTTTATTTTTAAAATTTATCTAAATATGCTAAACACAACTTCACAAAACATTTTAAAGGTACGCTCAAGAAGGTATCACCTATTGTAATTAATAAAATTTAGAAGTCAGAGAGAAAAAAGAGTTATGTTTGAATATGAAATAAAACTTAACTACAAACAGTTGTGGTTTATGCTAAAAAGCAGAAAAATTCCCCTTAGAATCGAATAACATGCAATGGAAGGGACTTGTGAGGATCACTGAGTCCAGCTCCTGACTCTATGCAAGACAACCTACAAGCTAGACTTCACACCTAGGTCCACTGTACAAATGCTTCTTAAACACAGAGAGACTTGGGGCCATGACCACATCCTGTGGGTAGGCATTTTTCAGTCCTTTATCCTCAAATTTGTTGATATGTTGAAGACTGTAACTGATACATTAAAGTAATTAATGTTCAGTAAGTTTAATAAAGTTTAATCTTCAGAAGAGCAGCCTAGTGGCTCAGTTGGAATTAACATTTAGTTTTACTTTTCTTTAGTACCTGCACGCATAAGCTCGGAAATTGTTATCGCTTGAATATTTATTGGTATTTCAAGTAAACCCTGAAAAATCAGATATAAAAACATAACCACTTTTTGTTGGACTTATCTCTGTGATATGGACCGCTCTGCATTTTCATTCTGCATTGCTGAACGGCTGTTGCATACAAAGGAGGGAAATCATTTTCAGAGTTCTAAATTTGAGTTTAGTAATACCTGTTTAAAGTTTTCTGATTTTACCTATCTCTTTCACATTTATGCAAAATTGATTTCTCCTTCAAATGCTGAGGTGGGAGTTCCATTCATCTAATTAACCTGTACTTCTCTGGGACAGTGCCATCTGTATATAATATCAAAAAAATGTTCTAGTTTCCTCTATAAACATCATAAAGTCAACAACTAACATTACAGCAATAAATGTATATAAATCTATCTTATTTGTAGCAGCACAAAGACTGATGCATGGGATCTGATCCCAGATTCTGTTAAAACAAATAGGTTTTCCATCCTAGAAATTCTGGTCCTTACAGTTTCTTTCAGTTTTCTTCTGAAAGTTCTTGTTCTCCTAGTATGTTAGGGAAGATTTTACCCTTCATTTGACTAATCAGGGTTTCTAGGTAAGAAGGAATAACCTATGCTCACCAAAACAACTATAATAATCAGTTTTATATTGGGTATCAATTTTTTTGAGGTCCATCAAATCCTAATGGTAAATCTGCTATCCTGGATGAAGGGTGAAGTCTAATCAGGATGTACCTGAGGTTTTTTTCTACACATACCAGAAGCTGTATTGGTTTAGTATCTTTAAACTGTTTTCTGAGCAGGCCTGCTAACACAGTGCATCAAGTAGTGCTTCTTCAGAAGGGAGCCTGGCATTTAATTAGTTAACATTGATAGAGCAATAGGAGAATTTTGATTACCACTGAATGCTATGTAAGCAGCTTATTATTATATTATGTAAGATGCTTATTATTATAAACAGATGACTCATTATTATTTCAGGTAGTCAGACAACAATATGTCTCAAACCAGGAGACTTCATATTTTTATATATGTGCTAGCAATTTGCATTAGAATCTCCTTTTTCTCATTAAATTACTGGGAGAGGTCATTGCTGTGGTCATTTTTACAGAAAAAGTACTTGGAAAAACAGGCAGTGCAAATTATATGAATAATAAAAACATCAAATCTCCAAATGATTGTAATTCACTTGGAGATAATCATTATAGCTAAGGTTGGTTAGTTTTTGATCTTTGTTACGTTTTTCCAAAAATTTTAGTAATAATAATTAAATTTTGTGTTGCTTGATGTAACTATTGAATTTATTCCTGAAATAGATTCTTTTAAACTCTTTCTGAGCTTATTTAAAGATCTTATGTTTCAATAGGAATCTTTCTGTCCATCTATCTGATTGTGGTTTTTAAAAGAACAATTGCAGTAGATAAGATGAAAAATGGAAAAATAATGAAACTGAGCAGTTCAGAAATTACCTTTATTGTCTATTCGTTAATGTATATACAGAAGTAATGCTTACTCTGAGCCTGTCAGCAGCTAGGTTTGTTTGGGATGAGAATAAAAATTTCACCTGCATTTAGCTTTATAACCCAGATATTAAAATGTTTTTGGATATCTTTTTAAAACTAAATGTAGTACTTTCAAAAGAATGGTTTCATTTCTTATGTACATTTAAGAAATATTCTTTCTTACACTGAATTTAAAAATTATGATTAAAAAATGCTCAAACAGTATCAAGACTAACGTAAACAAACTGTCAGTAACAAAATAAGTACCTATACA
The DNA here is from genome assembly GCA_013401135.1 of Cettia cetti. Taxonomy (NCBI): domain Eukaryota; kingdom Metazoa; phylum Chordata; class Aves; order Passeriformes; family Sylviidae; genus Cettia; species Cettia cetti. Next base: position 84,341 of record VZUI01048424.1, on the reverse strand, counting down.
AGAGAAAAATAGTAAATGTTGCAAAGCACAAGTTGCAGAGATTGCTATATTTCTTTATCTGGAATGATGTGCATATAATGAAATTTATTAATTGAACTACTAGACAAAATTTAAAAAAGAGTTATTCTGAGCCTCTCTTATTTCAATGAGCTGAAACATAATGTAGAAGCTTATACAGAATGTTCTGTGGTGATACAGACAGAAGTGAATTCACAGCCCAACATCTCAGATTGAAAAAAAAATAAATTAAAACTTTTTTTGTGTGGAATTTGAGCAGCAGGAGAAGGCAGAGACAGGAGTTAAAAGAACACAGCTTTTTAAAGTTCTTGTAGAAGTCCAAGTCCATTGGAAGTGATTGCAAACTGGCTGACTTTGCTCTGCAAAGGTCAGTAGAAATTGCTTTCCACCAGAAAACCAAACAAACAAACAGACCAGAAATAAAAGAAAACTAAAACCAATCTGCTTAAATTACTCTCCGTTTCAAATCAACGTGCAGATCATGTGAAATGTCAATAACTGCTTAAATATCAGAAACTGCAATAACCTCTGAAAACTTTCCATTTGCTCCACTTAAATTGCCATCTCGACCATTACATTTTCACTGTTGTTTTTGCAAAGAAAGAAAATACACCTTCATCTTGGATTTCCAAATCCTTGTCTGATCATATTTGAGGAAAAATGAAATATGAGACACTAATGGACTTTCTATTTTCATTTCAGCCTCCCATCAAAGTATCCCTTTGAACAGCTATTGCCCATTTTTAGCCTCAAACAAAACTAAAAGGATGACACAGTGGAAATATGTTCAGAAAACTTACTGAACTCACACCCCGTATATCTTCACCTATTAAATATCAATCCAGTATGGCCCCAAAGCAGGGACTTTTAGACTGCATCGTGTACATATTATTTCACATGTTCAGATGAAAGAAGCATACAAAAATATAGCACTTCTTGGATAAACCATAGGACAAAGAACCTCAGAATGTTCAAAAGTTTGGAAAATTTAAAATCTTAGGTCTTTTTGTTTAATAATCTTCATTGAATACAGCACAGTAAATTAATTCTTTTCTGTTACTTGTAATCATTTAAGTCTTCACCTACCATGAAGGCTAAATAACAGAAAATTAGAGAACCAAGATTCTCATTCAAAATCCTTAATGAATCTGACAGTACTAAGTTGTTGGAAGGCCCCTTCAGTCTTACCATTGCTTTCTTGTCATACAAGGTGTTTTTCACCTCTGAAAGCTAAAAATGTGGATTGCTACATTGGAAACCAGGAAAGATTTACCTAGTGGGATATTATCAAATGCTGAAACATTTTTTTTTTTTCAAGTAAGTGCGATGAACTGTCTCTGACCTAGGCATGTTATGGCAGAGGAGTTAAGACATAAATGTTTTATCTACCAGATGCCAGCACCATTGCAGTATGTGACTTGCTCTGCTGGGCTTTGCCTGCAAAGTCCCGTCTCACTTCTCTGGATGTTAGAACATTGAAACACTTATCCCAAATTAAAAAATCTAAACTGTCACAGGATTTCCTTTTTTTTTTTTTAAGTGTGAAATTACAAATTATAAATGCTTGGGAGACTAAAAATAATTCAGGAAGAGAAGCACAGCAGAGAAATTAATTAGTTTTGCCCAAAAGGTGCATAATAGCAGGACCTTTGGAGTGGATGGTGAAATGTGCATGCACTTTCTCTAAAAGGTATTTGATGTAGTAATGACAAGCCCATTTTTCTGCTGAGACTCATGTGAACAGGCTGGCTGGCCTTTCCTTTCCAGAAAAAAGCAAGCCTTGGAGAGGAGTGGCTTACTGACACATAGATGTGTTCAGTGTTTTCACATTGAGGAGTTTGGTTAACAGCTTCTGTAGGGAGGTCATAGAGGCTTTAAACAGAAGGCTAGAAAAATTCATAAAAACTTTCCATAAGCTTGTGAGAGGATTTTCCATATTAGGAAAACAGAGCAACCAAATTGCTCTCTTGGCAGAGCACCTCTAGAAATCATACAGCTGAAGAAGTCAGAGAGTTACTAACATGGCTTTAGAATTATCACCCAAAAACACTCTTAAGTCACCAGCAAAGCTTTTTCCTTCTCTTCCATCTGAAACAGCAACATTTCTAAAGACAGAGACTGTAGACATTGTCCTGTTGCACCAGAGACATCATGATTTCTCTCCTTCATGTGAATTACAATAAGGATTTTTTCATTATCCCTGTGTAAGTGTTCAAACCCTCTCAAAACTCAGAACCTCCAGGAATGGTACTTCTTCCTCTGTGGCATAAGAAAGGAAATTAATACACCAGTTTAAAATTGTACTGCAAAAAATCACTTCTGATACAAAACTAATTATATAATCTGTTTTCAATGTATACAATTCTTCATGTGTGGAAAGTGGCTGACAAGCATAATCTTCAAAAATTCTCAAAGCCATATTGTGGCAATAAAAGGTATGGTTTTCAAAAGAAATCAACCTCTTATTGACAGTCCCAAATACATCACAGTAATAATCAGTTTGTTGTTAAAGCACTCAGTGATTTGCTTCGCCAGCTTTTGAATTCTTATTGCTGAATCTTTAGTAGCAATTACAAAAGAAAAAACAAACAGTGGAATATGAGATCTATAGGCCCAGTTCCTAGTTGCTATAAATATAGTTCAGAAGTTTAATTCTAAAAAATGGTCTTAAATAATTCTTTGTCACCTGGGCACAGACATTGCCCAAGTCTATTAGGTTTCTCACATTGCAGTGTAACTGCCTTTCTTTGCAATCAACTAAAAAGATGAAAAGCTAGGCAGCTGCTGGATGTTTATGATTATTGCAATAAATACAGTTGTTACTCTGGTCTAAGCATTTTTGGAGTTGGGGTTTTTTTGGCTAGGAAAAGTAGCATTTTATAGAGTGCCAAAGTAGGAGTTTTGCAGAGACACTTAGAGGCTTTAGACCTAGAGACAGCAGATTTTGATTTGATTTCAAGGAATAGCACACAAAGGAGTGATGATCAATAACATAAGACTGCAGAGGCTGGGGTGAACTAAGCAGAACAAATTACAAAAGTTTTCCATAGGTAATATGAATGGGCATACAGGCCTGCCTTACAGATTATTTCTTTCATGTCTTTTTTTTTGTTGTTGTTGTTATTGGTTTGGTTTGGGGGTTTTTGTGGACTTTTTGGTTTGCTTTGGTTTGGTTTTTTGTTTGGTTTGGTTTTGGTTGGGGTTTTTTTTCTCTCTTTTTTTTTTTTTAATGTTTTTTCCCCTATATGGATTTCTTTGTGTTTCTGCTAGCCAGTTTTTAATTTTTTTTTTTCACTTTCAGTTGCACAGAAGCAGCATCTCTAAAGTCCTGCTTTTCATTCTAATTTTCAAATGACATGAAAATAAGGGACAGCTCTATGGTTCCTGAATATTGCTTATTAGTCAGGCTACCTGCCCTTATGTAAAGGCATAATTTAAGAAGTTCCAGTTTGTTACTTGATCTTCCTGTGAGTCAGAGAGCTAAAATAGCTATAATTATCTAACTGCTTTGCAACCCCTTATTAATTTCCAGGATGCAGTCAGTTTGTTAATAAGAAGTTTGGACTCTCACAGGATTGAATCAATCACTGCAAAAATTATATCTCTACCAATCTCCTCTGACATGTCATTTGTCACTGAAGAAGTTATCTACAGAGGAAAACAAAATTCAAGAGACTTGCTGTCTTCTCTCTACACTTTTGAATAGCTACAATAAGGCAAGAAAGGACTTAATTCTAAGTGCTGGTTCTGACAAGGAGGTAAAATAAAAACCTTCAGTTTGCTAGCTAAATGATTTTGTAGCATCACCAGATGGTCAAAGGAAGGGGTTGTCCTGTTCTACTCTGCACTCAAGTGGCCTCCACTTGAGTAATGTGTGCATTTTTGAGCACCACAACATAAAATAAACAATAGGTTCTTATTAAGTGTCCAAAGGAGGCTCACAAGGGTGAGAGAGGATCTGGTGGGGAAGTCTTATTAGGAGTGGCTGAGGTCTGTATCATCTGGAGGAGGATTCAAGGAAACAGCATGAAGCTGAAGAGGGGAAGTTTAGGCTGGATATTAGAAAAAGGTTCTTCACCCAGAGGGTGGCTGGGCACTGGAACAGGCTCCCCAGCACCAAGCCTGACAGGATTCAGGAAGTGTTTGGGCTGCTCTCAGGCACAGGATGTGATTCTTGGATTTGTCCTGCGCAGGGCCAGGAGTTGGACTTGATGATCCTTGTGGATCCCTTCCAACTCAGGATACTCTATGATTCTATGCTATGATGCATCATTTTGTAGCTTCTTGTCATTATGCAACAAGTAGTTACATGGGTGACCTGAAAAGCAGAGTCTAGCATGATGGTGTATCATTCACCATTGTGAATGTTGTAAGTAGCACTTGAGATTTCTTGGATGCCGTAACAGGTTTTGACTGCTTATGAAGACATTATGAAGACTTTTGACTGTTTATGAAGGCAACAGTCCTTTTCTCAAATAGTGTAGTGGCTAGCATTGCTGCCTTCTAAGCTATCAGCCCAAGTTCAATTCCCTCTCCAGTCCCATTGGTGAAACTTGAAAGATGGCCAAACAGCAGCTGAGACAAGGTTGTTTTGACAAAAGGACAGTTGTTTACCAAAATTGCTCTGAAAGAAATCTCCTCTGAAAAACATTCCCTTGGGAAAGAAGTCAACCACCACCAGCAGGCTAAAATCCTTCCCAGACTCAGAAATCAGGTCCACAGTCCAGTAATTTTTTTTTTTTTACAAAGCAAGGTTTAGAATACTGGCAAAAGTATTCAGTATTTTGCTGGACAAAATCCTCTTACACAATGATCTTGTATTTTTATTATAAACACATGGCATAGCAGTCCAGATTTCATACTGTGAGGAGTAGGTTTATCAAAAGAGTTTGGTTGTTTGTCATCAACAAAGCCAAACTAAGACTATGTGAGGTCAATCCACAGGAGCATCAGTACCTGAAAGCTATGCTTCTCACTGGTTGTGGGCAAAAAACTCTAAAATGAGATGCATCACTGTATTTCTAGAGTTAAATTCTAGTTTCCAACATTTTTTTAGCTCTCCATGAGCTGGGAGTTGGAGCAACAAACAGTATCTCTGTGTTTTTCTACAATTCACTCACCTAACTGATGATTAACCTTTTTATATTCTGTTATCTTAACCATCTTGCAACAGTGAGTTCACAAGATTACAATATGTGCTTTCTGAAGAACTTCAATCATTCTTTCTTCTCTCCTTCAGGAATTTGCACATGTCTGTCAAAGTCTTCCTCAATTGCTTTTTCTTAGGACAAGAAGCCTTTGTCTGTTCAGTTATATGGAAATTTTTCTACAACTCTAATAAATCTTTGCACCTTTTCATTTTATTGTATTTGTATCCTATTGACATCAATTAGTCAGATTCACATGCAGAATTTAAAATGCTAGTGTAAGGGGAAAGTATACAGTATTATAATTATTTTGCTCTCTGGTCTTTTCCTCTAAGTTCTTGCCATTTTTCTTTGGTTGCTATAATGAAATAAGAAGATCTCTAGGTCCAGATATTTTTTGATTCATAAAGTGATAATAGACACCTAAGAAGCAATTGTTACATATTTATGGTTGGAATCACTTTTTTTTTTTTTTAAAGAGAAACTAATAATAATAAAAAAAAATGATAAAAGGAATGGAAGCATCTAGAGCTATGTAATGCTTTTGGCTTGTCTGTCTTCATTTCCCGACTAATGCACCAATTTAAATGTGATGGACTGAGTGCCCACTAGAATTATTTACTCTTTTTCTGCTGTGAGATAGGATTAGGAGGAAAAAGCAAAGCATGCTAAAAATTCAAATGGTATAAAGAAAACTTTATTAACAAAACTACAAGAGAGAAAAAATTAATAAGAATCAGGATAAGACCTTCAAAACACTCTTCCTCTTCCCCAGTAGCTTCTTTTCTTTCTCACTGACAACATGCAGAGATAAAACTTATGAGCTTAGGTCAGTTTACCACTCTAAAAATAAGCTTTCAGAAGTTCTCTCAGAGAGAGAAATCTCTTTTGGTCTGCCATGGAAACTTCCTCACAAGAAAAACTGTTCTTATGGAGAAGAATTAATTTTAATTAATTTAATTTAATTAATTTAACTAATTCTTCTCCATAAGAACAGTTTTTCTTGTGAGGAAGTTTAATTCTTCTTATGGAGAAGAATTGATTAAAAATTGTGTTTTTAATTCTCACAAATAACAGCCGCCTGGGAATCTGCATTTGTGAAGGCCCTCCTGTATCACACATCCTTCCCAGAGCTGCATTATGGGCCATGTAAACTCATGGGGTACCATTTTAAGGATGTGTGGTTCAAAAGAAAATGTTCTCTTCATCTCTCTCTGGGATCATTTTATCTCTGAGAACAGAAGTGTTCTTTTTCTCTTCCTGGGTGCAGATCTTCATTTCCATCTCATCTCTCTCTCTGTTCAAGCTTTTCATAAGATCACAGCTACTTCAATATTAGTTCAGCACAAATGCCTTTGCTCATGTATACAATTGAACACATCTTCATCTCCCCAATACATGCTTTCCATACTTAAAGGGATATTCTAGTATACCACAGTATATCACCATGGCTTTACAAAAGAATTTTAGCCTAAAACTAAGGCTAACCCTGACTTTTATAAGTTCTCCTGTCCACCCTGGAATGCCCCATTGTGACAACCAACTGCCCAGCAAGCCCTCTGTTTCGTTTCTCTCTTTAATTGTCCAACCATCCCATGGATTTTATTGATGGTCTTATGGATGTCCTCAGCCCGATTTGAGAGGTTGAAGCAGCACAACCCCTCAAACTCCTCACATCGGTGTTGATGTAACAGCAAGAGGTAGTCAATTACCGCCTGATTTTGAAGTCACCTCCCTTGTTATTTCCTCATCCGCCAGGAGGTGGCCTAGGGCGGAGGACGTAAATTTGCTTGTTTAGCAACCCAACATTCCAATCTGCCTAATTCCCCTAACGATTTTGCCACTGAGATCCAGGGCAGAAAAACTGTCACTGCGGTGATCTTGCCTCTGGACCAGTGGATAATGTCCGAATTACAATCCTCATTGATTTCTGTGAGGCTATGTTTTTGGCTGACTGGATCACTATTCTTTTGGAGCGCTGAATTGTTGTTAGTTTTATTGGGAGCAAACAGCCCCATCCATCCCAATGTACAAGGACCTCCTACCAGGCAAGAGGGAATGCCTGCGTATGACCTGTCTCCACAGATCAGGAAGAGGCCCCTGGGGAGAGCTCGGGATCATCCATCTTCAGTGGTGGCAAGTCTCATATATGCAAGTGATTTGCACCAGTTCTTCGCTTTGTATGTATCTTTGTTTTGTGCTACGTAGGTGAACATCCGTCACTGTTGTGGCGGGTCAAGGGCGAACTGGAAGCAGAGGGATGCCACAGAGGAGCCTAACAGCTTCAGCTCCTGAGGCTCTCCCTCCAGGTTTGGCAGAGAGCTCACCTACCTCTTCCCTGGATTTACAGGCTTTCTTGTGGGAAGGGGGACTGCCAGGAACTTCCCATCTGCGATCAGCACAAAGCGGGAGCTCTCCTTCTGATCAAAGTGGTCTTTGGAGGGCCGATGGAAATTCTTCCTGTTTCGCAGGGATTCCCACAAGGCAGGCTGACATCAGGCTGGCCGCTGAATGCAAGGAAAGGCAAATGTGCTCCTGACCCAGCGAACAAGCGAGGGTCTTCCACACATTTGCCCTGGGCTGGGACACAATCCATGAGATGGCTGGGAACACAAGGCTGGCCAGGGTAAAATAGATGCATAAGGTGGTTGTCCAAATCTTGGTCATGGGGTTCCACAGCTGAGCCATGGGTGGAGGCAGGAGCAACTAAAAACAAAAACAGAAAAGGTCAGTAGGAACATGAAGAGAGACTCTGTGTGCTGGGCTTCTATTGGAAGTACAGATGTGAGACACAAAACTCTTCCCAAATAGTTTCTAGCTCTTTGGGTCTTTTTCTCTTCCTTCTTTTGAATGCAGTGGCAACCTCTTTATGATCTTGTCCCTTGTTTTTGGTGGTTTTGGGGACAAAGGGCTTTACCCATTGGGAAGGGATCCACCTGAGACCTGTGGGGGTGGATATGCATGCGTATCCATGCCCCCAGGTCACTAAATCATGGGGACCCTGTGTCTGCCCCGACTCTGGATCTCTGACCATCACTGGTGGTCCTTCTTGGCTAGCTGCTCGCTGGACCCAAGTGTCAGACAATTGGAGGATTCAAAGTTTCAAAGGAACAGTTTAGGAAATTTATTGTAAAAAGGGCCTTGGCTAATCTGATTGAAGGGGGTTCAAACTTGAGCATCTGTTGTTGTTGGCAGAGGACCCGTTTTAGATCTCGATGGGTCCTCTTGACTACGGCTTGGCCTGCGGGGGAATGGGGGATGCCTGTTTTGTGCTCCATCCCCCATTGCTGCAGGAAGCTGCAAAACTCCCTGGATTGGTAACTAGGGCTGTTGTCAGTCTTCAAAGACTTTGGGATGCCCAGTGACGCAAAAGCCATCACAAGATGCTTGATGGCATCACATGATGACTCTCCTGAATGGGCAGAGGTGTAAACTGCGCCCAAGAAAGTGTCTACGGAGACATGGACATACTTCAACCTCCCGAACTGCGGGAAGTGAGTCTCATCTGTCTGCCACACCTCATAGCTGGCCAAACCTCTAGGATTAATTCCGACCCCAAAGGTCAGGAGTGCGTGCTGTTGACAGTGGGGGCAAGCTGCCACCATCGCCTTGGCCTGGTCGCGGGTCAGGTGGAACTGGTGAACCAGGCCTGGTGCTTTCTGATGATGGAATTGATGGCTGATCTTCGCCTGCTTGAAGATGTCCGGCAAAGGGGTCATAGCAGCAGGTGCAGTGAGAGCATCAGCTCTCCGGTTGCCCTCCGCTATGAAACCTGGCTGCTCCATGTGTGACCTCGTATGCATAACATAGAACTGCTGTTCTCAGTAGGAGATCAGCTTGACTAGTTTCGAGAGCAGCTTAAAGAGGGCTTCATTGGTCACCTCCTGGAGCACTGCATTCTCTGCCCTGGATACTACCCCTGCTACATAGGCTGAATCAGTTACCAAATTGAACGGTTTTGAAAACCTTTCGAAGACCCTGATGACTGCGGCCAACTCAGCAACTTGAGGTGATCCTTCGACCTCTTCAACATCCGATTCCCACTGCTGAGTCTGAGGATCTTTCCAAGTCATAACTGACTTGTGGGTTCTTCTGGACGCGTCTGTGAAAACTGTCAGGGCGTTCAAAGGCTTTCTGCTTTGAACCGTGTCTAGAGCCAATACGAATTGCGCATGGGGATTAAAAATTTTGTGGGCAGGCTGAGTCAGTGAAATTTTTCCTGGGTAGGAATCCAAGGCGAATTGCAATGCCTCGTTCTCCTGGAGCAGGTGCTCCAACATAGCCTTAGAAATATGGCCCGTTCTAATCCGAATTCCTATGTGTATGCATTCAACATCATAACCAGCCAGATCTCGAATTCGGATCCTGGCCTTCCGGATTAGATCCGCCATCAATTCTTGTGGCCTCATTAACCTCTTGGACCACTGATGGCTCAAGAAAGCCCACTCTATGATAGAGAGAGGGTCTCTCTTACCTTGGTCCTTTTTGGTGTCTTGGGGTGGCTTACGTTCCCACCGGAAGATGACAACGTGAAGGTGAGGCAGGTCTCCGAGGATAATGAACCTGAACGGCAGGTCCAGCCTGCACCAGTTTGCCTGCTGCGTCACCATGTGATGTTGAACTTTCTCGAGTGCCTTCCTCGCCTCTGGGGTGAGGGACCTAGAAGAACTCAGCTCCTCTCCCCCTTTCAATAAATTGAAAAGGGGGACTAGGTCTTCGGTGGTCAGACCCAGCCAAGGCCTCACCCAGGTTAAGGCCCCACACAGCTGATGGGCATCCTCAAGAGTCTCAATTTTGGTCTTAATTGCCAATTTTTGTGGAACAATGGTCTGCCTCCTGATCTCCAGTCCCAGATACCTCCAGGGTGGCATCCTTTGAATCTTAGACTCTAAGATTCAAAGCAACCAGTGCATCGACTGTCAGGTCGAGTGCGTGGGCCAACAAGTCATCGTTGGGGGTGCACACAAGGACATCATCCATATAATGATGTATGATAGCCTTGGATGCGGCTGCGGACGGGGGAGAGCAAGGAGGCCATATACTGCTGGCAAATCACAGGGCTGTTTTTCATGCCCTGTGGAAGGACCCGCCAGTTGTAGCATCTCCTTGGGGCCTCTTGGTTGATTGTGGGAACCAAGAAAGCAAACTGTGGTGCATCGTCCGGATGGAGGGGAATTTGGAAGAAACAGTCTTTTATGTCTATGATAGCCAGATTCCAATTTTCTGGGAGCATCATCGGGGAAGGCATCCCTGGTTGAAGAGACCCCATATCTTCAATTACTTCATTAATTTTTCTGAGGTTGTGGAGAAGCCGCCATCTGGTCTTATCTGCTTTCTGGATCACGAACACCGAGGAGTTCTACAGTGAAGTGGTCTCCTCGATGCATCCTTTCTTCAGCAGCTCTTGACGAGCTCGTTCAGCTCCTTTAATTTCTGTTTAGAAAGCGGCCACTGCTCTACTCAGACTGGTTCACTTGTTCGCCAATTCAGCTTCAAGGTAGGGCACTCCTCAGTTACCACTGCCCTAAAATCCTGTGAGGGGTCTGGAATGTCAATTGTGACCCCCCACTGGGCCATCAGGTCTCTCCCAAGCAGGGGTTCCTTATAGTCCTTATAGTTCAAAACAAAGGGATGGATGTTCACCAATTGCCCCTTTGGCCCCTGAATTTGCACGATGCTCCTTGACTGGCAAATTGAATCCCCCCAATACCTGAAACGTGCCCTGCCATGTTTTGCAGAGCCCAATGTGACCGCCAATCCCGCGAGGGAATGATCGTCACACCCACTCCCGTGTCCAAGAGACCCCTGATATTCAGGGCCTCATCACCCATCCTTACCTCACATTCCACCATCAGCTTATCCCTTCCAACCTTCTGGGCCGCGTTGACTGTTGGCGTCTCGTCAGGGATGTCTTGACAAGACATCAGGATAGCCTGTGCTATCACTTGACCTCTGGGTAGGAATGTGGGTGGATGAGTGCAGCGTAGCCAGAGGGAGAAGTGCTCCGGATCAGCGGAGAAGGTGCCTGGAACCACCTCTACTTCTCTAGGCGTCAGCTTGCAATCCCCCACTATCAGATATTACCCCTCAACCCGATGCCAAGTGCCACTGCTAACGATGTCCACTCACACCTCCATCCAATCACCGTCACCTAAATGCAATGAGTCTGTTAGCAGCAGCCTGAAAGGCTCATACTTGCTTTTGGTAGAGCAAAGCAGCACGATTGAGTCCTGGCTTGAGGATATTGCATCCAGTGTGGTCATGTCTGGAGTTGGGTTTCCTATGGATAGATACCCTGTTGGAGCCAGGCGACTGATCCCGGGTTGAAACCTTGAGGTCGCAGCATTGTGTTCTGTCTTTCTTAGAAAACGGGACTAACAATATGTTAGTATCGCAAGGAAGAAACTTTACATCGGTTTTTGTTGTCCCTCCCATCGTCCCCTTCTCACGGGCCACCCAATTTTCATCAACACGCTGGGTGGACTCATGATCACCTCCTAGTTTTTTTGGGTTTGGGTTGTCCCCTCTTTCTTTTTCTCCCCCTCCTTTTGAGACCTTTTCTTAAACTCTTCCCATGTCTCCCTTTCTGGGCAGTTCTTGTACCAGTGCCCAGTTCGAAAGCACAACATACAAGCTTTGTCCCTTGTCCCATAGTTTTGCGTTGGCATTCTCCTCAAAGAGGTTGTCCTTGGAGGTCTTCCTGGCAGAGGTGTTTCAGCCGCCGCACAGATGGCCGATCTCGGGGTTTGTGGACGTCTCTTGTCCTGTTGTCCCATCATGGAGCTTATCATCAGTGGGACTTTGAGCTCGACCACCCTCAACATCTCCTGAAGGGTGGGGGCCGGGTCCATCAGCAGCGTGAGGATGGCCGCTCTACAAGCTTTGTAGAAATTTGCATTGGCAAGGGCCATCTCTTGCAGCACTTCCTCACGTGCCTGTTCACTCTTCACTTGAAGATCAGTGGCCCAGGTGAGCTTTTCAACAAAGTCCACAAAAGGCTCCTGGGGACCTTGCTTAATCTGCGTATAGGGTGGCAGAGGTTCCTGAGGCCTCATATCTAAAAAAGCCTTTTTGGCCATCGTTTTTACAACCTCAAGGGCAGGGGCTGGGATCTCAGCAGCTTGTATGGGTGCCAGTGTCCACGCACCCTCTCCGGACAGTTGCTCCAGGGTGATGGGATTTCCTCGAGCATCTGAGGCAGTCACTGGATCAGAAAGGAGGCTCGGGAGGGAGTCCCTCAACAGGGCTTTCCACCGCCCCACCCAGAGCTTGAACTCTGTTCGATTGAGGAGGCAAGTGAAAAGCTGCCTGAGATCATGTGGGACTGCAACCACTCCAGCCAAGTTGGCAGTTAAAATGCCTTGGAAATATGGACTGTCGCGTCCATATTCCCGGTGAGCCTTACATACATCCTTTATGACTGCTTGTGAGAAAGGCTGCCAGTTGTTGTTTGTTTGACCCCCCCTTGCCTGCCGGTAAACGACCGGGGCAAGTGATGGGATCACCGCTGTCTCTTGACTCCCGGTGTCTGAGGCCTCCCCCTCCGACTCTAAATCATGGGAACCAGAAGGAGGACTGTGGGAACTGGAAGGAGGAAGAGGCCTTCTTTGCTCAGTGGGCGTGGTCTGGGAGGCTGACATCACCTTGGACGTGGGCCCCAGGGCGGAGCCCTGCAGGTGACAGGGACGGGGAGGAGGGAGAGGTGGAGGGAGTGAGGGGAGTGACTCCTCGGAGGAAGTGCAAGTCTTCGGCCAGAAAGGCTGACGGAGGGGATTTCGGGAAGGAGGAGGCAAGCTGACACAAGATGGCGATCGGGCCATGCAGTCCACGCCATCTTGCAAGCCACTGGCCCAAGAGCCATTTTGAGAACACAAGGAATGAACATCACCTCTGTCACTTTCTGCAAAACTAAAGCGAACATTGGGTTGGGAAAGCCGGGGAGAATAGGGAAGGGAAGGGTCTCAGGCAGCCTGGCCAAGGCCATCCCAAGACTCCCGAGCAGTCTGGTCAAGACTGCTTGGGTGGGGGGACTTCGGCACCTGAGGGGAGCCGGAGCAGGCAGAGGGTCTCCTCTCTGCTGCTCCCCTGAGGATGCCTGCTTTAGGTGAGTGGGATTGGGAATCTGAGTGAAGGGAAACTGGGGAAGGTTCATGGAACCCTTTCTGCAGTTTCCCATTTTTTAACAGAGTGGCACGAACCCGCTGAGGCCAGATAAAATACTTTTCCACCCTTTTGTCCCCCGAGTCAGCCAAATTCAAAAATTTTCAAATGACAGCGTCCCCAAAAGGGGTCGCTGTTCACATCCTCGGAGGTGACCTGTGGAAAGTGCAGGAAGAGCAACCGAACAAACCTTTTGAGCTCTCCCTTTTTACCTTTGGAGAGCCAACTAAACCAACCGACAAAACTTAAATCAACCTATAATACACACTCTTCTGGGCGGTTGCCGACCTCCCACCCATCTTGTTGGCACTGACTGACTGCCCCCTACCAGCCCGCTCGCAAAGCCAAGCTCACCAAGCTGACAAACTACCATCCTTTCAGCCCCAAAGCACTGGGGACTGCACACACACTCACACATGGACCGAAATCTGATGACAGCAGTCACTCACCACAGGGATTTCAACCTGAGGGGCATGACCATGTCCCCCCAGGAGCTGTACAGCCTTCCCTTCTAGTTTTGAAGACTCTTGAGAGTTCACTGAACTCTTCTGAGTTTCCCTTCCCTGGGATAACTCACCCTTCCTGTGGTGGAACCTTGAGCGGTGCAGGTCCTCTTCCAGGGAGAGAGTCTCCGGGGTGCTCAAAGAGCTGCCTCTCCTTCTCTGACTGGGAGCGTAATCTCCTGTACAAGCTGCTACTACCAACCGGTGCTAGGCGAGTCAGGGTTGTCTTTGGGCACCAGCCCTAATCCAAGGGATGGTCCCACGACCAACAATGTGAGGACCAGTGATTTTCACGGTCCCCGTGCTGATCACCTAGCTGCTGCGTTGACCTCCAGGTGTTTCAGGAGGAATGCCCCACATTGGGCACCAACTGTGACCGTGCAGAGTTCAACCCGCCGGCTGCTCTGACCCTGCAGTCACTATCACAGCAAGCAGCATATAAATCCACTACCTGTGTAGTGGATTCTTTACCTTCTGATCCCAGAAGCAGGCAGCTTTGGAAGAGGGAGAAGAGAGGATTCAAGCACTGAGGTGACCAGAGGGTGTTTATTCCTTGGTACTCTCAGGGAGAGAGCACTGAACAATGCTGTGCAGTAACTTATAAAGGGAGGTGGATCACAGGGGTGGGGAAAACCAAGGGCCAATAAGGGAAAGGATCAGGCGGGGTACAGAAGATGACAATCATCACAAGGGTCAATCCAGAAACGGGAAAGGGGAGTTTCCAGGGTCCTGCCCAATCACCTGACAGCCTCCTTAGAACTTTCCAGATGCAAAGGCAAGGTCTGTGTCCGAGTGACAGGCCCAGAGGGTAGGGGTAACGATAGACAGGAGGAGGGAGGATTTGGGGTTGAACCAACTGGGGAAGGAGAGGGGTACACAGACTGTACCATTGGGGTCACATAGAACTGAATTCATATACATAATAAAATGTATAAACTTGTACAATTCAGTGCCGCCACACCTGGGGGCACACAGCAGAGCGGGGCCGACCCCACCGGCACCCGGTAACCTCTTCCCAGGCTGGAAGGAAAGAGAACTTTGAGAACTTTTCCCAGGGTTTCCTGATTTTAACATGGTTATTCATAGAGGCATATCAACTTTCCAGTGGCCTAACAAGGTGCCAGTATTCAAAATTAGTCACTGACTGGATTTGCAACAGTTTTTCTTAGAAACATCACTTTCATGGGTGGCCTCTTTTACTCACCAAATGTCAATCAATGCAAAGGCAACACAAGCTAAAATGAAAGACTAAGAAATGGGAAAATATTGTAGATCAACTGACCACTTTTTCTTATTATTTTGTGGTGGTTTTAGCGAATGGGCAGCAATAAGAGTAAAGTAAACACAATTGAAATCAAACCCCACAACTGAATAAAAATGCAGGGTCAACCCTGAGTCTCTACTTGGAGACACAGTCCATAATTAACTTTTTCCTTGAATAGTAGGTAACAATTTTGAACATCTGAGTACTACTTCAAGCTAAGTTTCTACTTCTTACATGAAAATTTGTCCAGTAATATTATTAAAGGCTTCACTGACAATCCAAAAATTTGCTGTTTATATTATTCAGTGAAACATTTTGGAGAGGTTTTTGAATTTAATTTAGCAAAATAGCAAATTTAAGGCTGGGGAATATCTATTGTATATGCTTGAAAATATGCTTTAGAGATGTGGTAAAAAAAGCACTTAAGATAGTCTTGCATCTCAGTGAAAAGAGAAGATTCTTGAGTTGTGTAAATTCCCTTATTTTCTTTACAGTTAAATATAGGAATTGCACCAATTTACATAATTTGATAATTTGTTCATATTAAAGTAAATGTATTTTTCACATCTCTCAGAAAGAAAATCTGGAATGAAGTTCAGTCAGCAAAAAATTTGTTGTCATTTCAATATTTCCCAGGAGGGAGGGCTTAAAAGAAGAAAATCCATTACAGGGAAAACGAGTTACCCTTGTAATCTGAGGTTCAAAGAGCAAGTCCAAAATGAGCACTGAGCTTAGTCTCAGCTATTTATGTGTGAGTATCCAGTTATTTACACACATTTTATAGCACTTTAGAGCTTTATGGCTTACCTCATTGCTTTACTGCTAATCTACTTCCGCCTTTACTGTATATGTGAATCAAACTTACATTTTTCAAGAAATTCTAACATTTTTTTTACAAGACTGGTTAATTCTACATCTTTAATACATGACATAGAACAAATTTGGATTAAATGAATGAATATGAAATATGAAGCTTAAAAACCAAAACATGCATCTCGTTCTAAAGCTGATGAAACTTTAAATTAGCATAGCATCAGTCTATGTTGATGCTAGCATTCACAGTCAGATTAACCACCAGCCAAAATAATGCTTCCCTTGAACTTATTTTATAATGTAATGATCTGTTTTAACTAGCACTTTTGAGCTGGACAGCTCTTGTAAGGAGCTACTTCTTAAAATATACAAATGTTTTCACTTTATTTTACTCTGGTATTTCTTGCACTTAAACACAAGAAATTAGGCAAACATAAAAGATGAACATTTGGTTTTTTTCTGAACTAAAGGTAGTATTTGAACTCTGTTAGCATTTTATCTATGAAGACATACAATACCTAACAGAACTCCAATTGAAGAAAACATTAGCTGTCAAAAATGCCTAGATACATCCTATGGATTGTACTATGCAAGATATGTGATGAGTATATATGAAAAGGTAGTAGATTCTGTTAAAAACTAGAATTTTTTTATAATAAATGCAACTGTATTTGAAAGGAATAATAACATTAATTTCATTGTTGGTTGTAGAAAACAAACAGTGTATGGAATGTTTTTACTAATTGCTTTGCATTCAGCAGAGTGCAAAGCCTCCTAATCAGGCCAAATTAGTAAATGCTCTGTAAGCTAATCAAATTTTTTTCTGTATAATAACAAGATAATTTGCACCATTTAAAGGCTATTAGCACAGCATATAATTCTGCATGATATTATCATTCAAATTTATATACTCCAATGTCTTGTGTATCCTATTTTTCATACACCTCACATCCTAGAGATTTTTTTTGATTTTGAAAAAGAATGTTTACTTACTTTTTTTTGGCATCAGCTTTAAACTGATCCATCTATAACTGAAAGAATGCATGGCAACAAAAGGAAATCTTCATGGGATTTAAGTATTCCTTAGTCTGCCTGAAATTATTATGGATGTTCTAGCTTTATTAGTGCTCCTCATGGTACAGACTTTTCCCTCAATATTTTCACTCCATTTTATATAAAATAACTAGTGTGACAAATTTCTGCAGCTGCCCTATAAATGGAAAAGTGTCTACTTTTCTATAAAGAGACTTTTATTCAGCCCTTTCACTGAGACTGCCTATGTTTGGATGTTATAAATAAATACAGAACCAGCTAAATAGAGAGTTTTACAAAATGGAGATAAGGTATTTCTTCAAACACATATTTAGAGGTTTCTGCCTATCATTAAATTATTTCCTTTGCAAGCAGAAGTTATTTTATTTATGTGTGGTCCGTAGACCTAAGAATCTACAGTTAGACATATTTTCACTGTATTTGCCATTAACTCCAAGCAACTGTGACTGGTATGTCTTAGTCTGGATCTGGGTTTACTCTGCCACTGGGAAATTTAGAAATCACTCATCTGTATGCACATCACTTTTCTGTATCTCCCATGTACTTCTTACTGTCACAATCTCTGCCACTGAATCAAATGCATTTGATTTCTCAGGTAATCCTACAAAAAATTGCCATTTAAATATATAGCTGTGGCTTAGTTCAGTGTGTTTTCTTACTTTTTTAAATCCTTGCTAAGAAATCTGATAAACGTTTTCTTAGCAAAGAGCATGGATTGTCTTGCTATTCCTTAAGTATTTATATTCCTTTTTATTGCTTCAAACCAAGGTGCCTGAGGAGCACCAGTTCCCACAAAAGAGAAATTATACAATACTCACTTTCCCATGACCCTGTGAAGAACGTTAGCAAGCTTTAAATTTTTGATCTCTAGGAAGTTAATTGGAATCTCATTCTCCACCAGGCCCATAATTTTGTCCCTCAGAATCACAACAAACAGTTTTGTGTGAGACCAAAGCAGTTCTAGCAGATTTTACTGAATGCAGTCAGCTGCCTTTGAGCCAGGTTCCCTAAGGCCTTTTTTACATGAGCCCCTGATTAGAGAGGGTCAAGAAACTTTTAGCCAAAGCTGAAGAGAAGCCTATATTGGAATAAGCCCTAGAGCATGGAAGATGAAGACAGCCAACTGAAACAGCAGTTTGTGCAGAGAGGCATAAAGAAGGGAACCTCAGCCATATTTCTACCTGTGTAAACTGTCAGGTGCAGAGGTTGCATGCTACAGGGCAGTTTCCCATGCAAATGTTGGAGAAGCTGACCCTGTCAGGGCAGAGGCTTAGTTGCAGGCAGATCTTCAGATGGTGGAAATATTCCTTCATGTCTCACACCCTAGGGAGTGTCTGGAGCCTCTCTCTGACCAGAAAAGATGGCTCTTGTCCTGTGGGAGGTGTGCCATCTTTCCAGAACTGTGCCTGCAAATGGAGGGGCTGTAGCGGACAACAAGCAGTCCATACAGCATCACAGAAGGTAAAAGGGAGGTAGACAAGGATCTTTTACAAGAGTAACTGGGCCTCAGTTGCTGTTGAGATACAGGCAATGTCTATCTCTAGCAGAAGTGCAAACTTTGGGGGCAGGTGAAGAGTGAAGTTGGTGACTTCAGGCACAAAGGGGAATGTTCCTGTCCTACCTAAGGGCTTACAACCACAAAAGAGGTTCACTGCTTTGGAGTTGAAGAGGATCCACATGTGCCCATGAAATGACCTTCCTAAAACTAAACCATACATGATCATCATGAAAAAGTAGCAAGTCATTGAAATGGCTGACTTCATGCTGCAGGGGACAAAGTGACCAATCTGCCAAACTAATCTATCACCTACAGGTTTGCTCTCTGCTGGGAGTCCAGATTTGAGATATTGTAGAGGAACTGACAAATATTTTCTGACCCTCAAAATATTATCCCCTTCTTTCTTCAATGTGGATATTACTGATGCTGACAGGAAGAACCTGGACAGTATGAAAAGTTATTTCAGAGTTCTGGAGATAGTAGTTAGGGGCATGGGGCCCAAATGGTGGTATAATCCTGATGGTGAGGGTAAAGTAGTGAGGAGGAGGGTATTGATAACTCTAATTGATAACTGACTGGATCTATTGCTGATGACAGGAATTTAGATTCTACAAGCACTGGGCACTTTATGCAGACCATGACCTTCTTGAGAGAAATGGACTTCACCTTACTAAGAAGATCAGAATTATCAGCAGGATGCCTGAGCTGGCAAGGAGGGCGTAAAACTATGAATGATAGGGATGCAAAAGAGTTACTAACAACTGTGAGAAGGAATGATGGACAGGCTTAATGAGTAAGGATCACAGGATGATGTGATAGGAAAGAACCACAAAATCAACAAAATGAGGTTTAAGTGGAATCACATCCACCACTTGACTAAAAAGCAAGGAAATGCCTATAAGACACCATTATGGAGAAATCTTACATCTTGAGTACCTGTATACTCAAGCATGGAGCAAGAGTCATAAACAAATCAGCTGCAGATCTGGATATTTGCAGGGCTTTGATCTTGCTGGGAACCACAGCGATGGGATGACTTTCTTGAGTGAAATGTTTCAGTGGAGGGTTACACACTTCATAGGAAGGACAAACCAGCAGGATAAGGAGGGGGAGTAACCCTTATGTGAAAAGGCATCTGGGATGAATGGAACACTGTCTGAAGTTCAGCAGAGAGTCAGCAGAATTTATGGATGAAAATTAAAGAGAAGGCAGGTAAGAGTGACATTGTAGAATGTTTCTGCTGTAGGCCACCTTCTGAGGAAGGAAAAGAAAATTAAGCCTATACAGACAGAAAACAGTGATATTCTTAGGATCCGATCCTCACTGGAGGCTTCAACTACCATTATGTCTACTAGAAAGGAAGACTAGGAGGCCATAAGCAAACAAAGAAGATTGCCATGGAAGGCATTCATGACAATTTCCTGACCCACCTTTAGAGAAACCAGCCATGACATGTCCTGTGCTGGATCTCATAGTCAGAAACTGGGAGGGTCTCTTTGGGCGTGTGAGGTCTGAAGATAGCTTTGGCTGCAGGGACCATGACATGGTGAGGTTCATAACCAGGAGACAAGAGAAGTAACAGTACAAAAAGTAATATCACTACCCTGTACTGCAGCAGAGCAGAATTTGGTCTCTTTAGAAATGTTCTTGGAAGGGCACCCTTTTCCAGGTCTGTGAAGGAAGAGAAAGTGATAATGAGTAGTCAGCATGGATTCACCAAGGAGGAATCTTGCTTGACCAACCCCACAATCTTCTGTGACCCTCTGTCTTACGAGGAAAGCCTGGAACAGGCAGGGCTTAGGGAAATCTTATCAATGTTTTTATACACCCAGAGAGGATACAAAGAGGATGGAGCCAGGCTCTACCCAGTTGTGCCCCGTGACAGGACAAGGGCAATGGACACAAATTGAAAGACAAGAAGTTCTGTAGAGCAATTGAGAAACCCATTTCTACTGAGAGGATGACTGAACACTGACGCAGGTTGCTGGAGACACGATGGAGTCTTCCTTCTTGGAGATCTTCCAAAGTCATCTGATCATGATCCTGTGTGAGCCATTCTAGGTCCATCTGATTCAACACCCCTGCTCAGCTCAAGCAAGGTGGACCAGATAAGCTCCAAAACTCTCTTTTAATCTTAGCCCTTCTGAGTTTATGCATACATGTGAATTTAAGAAATTGGTTCACAGAATCACAGAGTCATTTATATTTGAAAAGACCTCTAAGATGATTGAGTCCAGTCCTTGACTGATAAGATGTAGATAAGATGTTTTGTAGCTAAAAGAGAAAGATGATAGGTAGGAATATATTTTGTAATGGATTCTGATGAAATTACATGGATTTGTTTTAGGTCAGGGGCTCCATATGGAGTAGGCAGGTGTTCACTGGTGATTTTTCTAAGTAGTATTTGTGTATATTATTGTCTTCATGGATATTTTGCCCCTGCATAATAGCCAGTTATTACATGAAAATTGCTAGCCATTCCCATGCTCAAATGTGGATACATGGCAATATGGGCTGACATGATAAAATGCGTAGAGGAGGCATGTCCAAAAATCTTTGTAAGGCAAAGGAAGTTTTTTAACTGCCTACATAAGACAACTAATATTTTTCACCCCGCTATCTTGAAAATGAATAACTTATTCTATTTTTGCTTTACAAAATATTTAATAATAATTATTCATACACGTGAACACAGAGACACACATGTACTACCACATTTTCTGTTAAGGTCCCCTCAGGCAATGAGTGTTAGAGATATTTTGGAGAACAAAAGTATGTGTTGGCTTTCTGTTACCAAGTTTTGCAGCTCTGCTGCACAGCTGGAGCTCCCCTACCACAGCAGTGAGACACTGTGCATCAAGATTGGGTCTGGTTAGAATGGTTATTAGACCTCCTGCTTTTCAGACTGTGAATACAGGTATGTTTCATTGATAAGAATTTGTTGCATTGCTCTTTCTAAGGAATTGGTTCAGTGGTTAACCAATCAAATTGCCATAACTTAATCCCAGGCATAATGATTGTGTATGATTGTCTCTCCAAAGTTTTAGCTGCTTATAATAAAGTTTTCCTCTCCTTCCATTCTAGAATAGGGCTATTGACTCACTGCCTTTTAGTAAGCAGGATCAGAAAAATAGGAAATGTAAAGAAATTATAGAGTTTTTTTAAAAGAAGTGAACTGAATCTTGTAGATCATATGTGCTAAGCTGGATTTTTTGTCTGTAGATTTATGTGATGACACAGAACTACTGTTAAACAGAAACAAGAGCCTTCTTCACTTCATTCTTTGTTGTCCAATATATTAAAACTCCTTTTGATTATTACACAAAATCACAATTGAAGACACACATCTTAGTTTAGGAATAACCATTTACTTTTGTTTCCTTCACACTTATCAGCACAGAAAGCCACCTTCTCTGTCATTAGAAATCTCTTTTCTGAGAATACATTTAACCATTTTTAGACACATCTAATAT
The DNA here is from genome assembly GCA_013401135.1 of Cettia cetti. NCBI lineage: Eukaryota > Metazoa > Chordata > Aves > Passeriformes > Sylviidae > Cettia > Cettia cetti. The sequence continues at coordinate 62,412 of VZUI01048424.1, read as the reverse complement.
TTAATTTTGCATAGACCATAATTTTCAAAGAGGATAAATTATTTTAAAAGTTCTGTCTCTTCCATAAAAATGTGTTTGACATCCATATTTAAATGAATAGTGTGTTTTAGAATGTCTGATTTTTGGTGTCCAAAATTTTGAGGCACCCTGGAGCAGAGCTCACTTCTGAAAATAATCTGTGACAATTGGAATTTAAGGAGTTTGTTGGTGATTTAAAAAATTTATTAAGTGGGACTTTGGTACTTGAAATCAATTCTGTATTTATCATCAAGAGCATTTTTTTATTCCCTTAGAAGATTACTAAAATTTCTACAATAGTTGTAAGTCTTTTATTATCCTCTTGTGATCTTATTATGGAGTATGGTAGCAATTAACTAGTATTCTTTCTCCTTTGCCTCTTCCAATTTCTTCAATGTACAATAAGGTAAATAATTAGCTTCTGACCTTCTTTAGGCAACTGATTGTTTTTGAGACTAATAGAATCCATTTTGAGTCACATACAAAAGCATTGCTTTTGCTATGGCTTTCCTCATGCACTTTGTATAGTCATATGGCAGGGCAGTCATATGGCAGAATGCCTCTTTGCCTGTCATAATAAAGAGATGTTAAGGAGACACAAAGAGATAGTAGAGAAGACAACCACCAGAAAATGGGAGCTCTAACAAATAAATTATTTGCTGAATGAATGAATGAAAGGAATAAATGAGAATGAATGAAAGGATAAATCCAGTTGAAGTAATTCAGCCAATGTCTTATAGGAAGACTACCAGTTTCTACATGTTTACTGGAAGGCCCCAAGCATCATCTTAGGAATATGGCATTTAGTTTTATTCTGGGAAAAAAGCTGGGTGTCAGGTCTTTTAAACTTGATCTGTTGGATGTTGGTAGTTTGCCTAAATTTTTTAAGAATCGGTAACTGGCTTATCCCTTTCTCCCCTAAGAAATGGAAGAAATAGAAGTCTGTCTGCATTCCATTCCTAGGTCTGATAATTCAAAAATCTGTGAAGCAGAGTACACTCAGATGAACTCTATTGTACCTAAATATTCTAGGAAGATTCTAGGTGTAAAGTACAGCAATTCTTGTATAATAATAAAAAAAAATTATTATATTACTGAGTAGAAAGATGTTCTTTCTGATTCAAGTTTCCAAGGAGGTGTGCTTGCATTGAGTTCCAGGTGCATTTTGTGTGACACAGTAATCAACTTAAGTTTGATCTTAATTTGGCTCTTTCATGTCGTTTTTTCTTTGTCTGTCCGTTTTTTTTTTTTTACTATCTGTAGTTTATTCTCTTTCAATAGGTAAGTAAAATCACTCTTAAAATTAAGTACTTGCTATGGAATAACTGGTATGTTTTTAGGATAGAATTGTTTACTATTGGGTGTGTTTTCATCACTTTCTCTGTTGTTCTTTATATTCTTCATGACTATTCTTTATTTCCTTGCTTTCATGTCTGCTCACTTCCCAGTGTCTCAATGTCTCCTTCCCAAGGCTGTATAACAGTGGCCTTTTCCAGGCTCTTTCTCTTTGTTGTTGCTTTGCTGTCTTTCCAATTACTTTTCCATTTCTTGTTCTAGTAGTAGCCCTTTACTCTTTTATAGTGCTAACGGCCTTTTCTGTGGTCCTTTTCTCAGGACCGAGTTGGTAGCCATGGACAGATATGAATCTGTTTAGAGGCAATGTGCTGGCTTCCTCAGGAGGCAAGCTACAAACACTTACAAGCTCAATTTCTTCATTACCTAGCTAATATTTACCTCCTCTCAGTGTCATTATCATTATGATAAAATCCAGCAACAATCTTTGTTCAGAGATTCATCCAAATCCCCTGCAGTTTTTGTGCCACATACAGAAAACAAATTTTAAATCAAATGCCATGTCTACTGCAGTGCCCTTCAAAAACCTTTCAGAAAAGGAGACCATATTAAAACAGATGAGCTTGAAAGTGCCAGTAATTGGTAAAAAATAATAGCACAATTATAAACTGATTTTTTTTTGCATACAGGAATATTCCTCCTAGCTTCTGTGTCACAATTTTTCACCTTGTTCCTTTATTCCTGTCACTCAATGAATCACCACATCAGTGTTGCTTAAGAAAATCAGACACTGTCACTACCCTGACATCTCTGCAGCTAAAAATGATACAACGTATTTAATTAATGAAGTGACTTTTTAGGGCACTCAGTATTAATAGAACAACAAGTAAACCCACAGCTAGAGTTCAGAAGAAATTTGCAGATGATAATGCATGTTCCAAGTTAGAAGTCTGTACTGCAAAACTGACTAAATGAAATCAGCAAAAAAGTTAACAATAGAATGCTGTATTTAAAAAATATTTCAAAAATCAATTACTACCACTACTGTAAAAATAGTTCAAGCATCTATATATTCATTAAATGCATTAATATTGCATGTATTTTGTAGGAGTGGAATTACATTACTCTTGGATATATTGTTGAGCCCCATACAACCATATAGCATTCAACAATATATACAAGAGTGTAGTGATTGTACTTGAAACATCCAAATGTTCACTATTCTTCTTCTGAACTTGACAGAAAATTCCTTTTAAAAATTAAAGCCATGTAGGTTTTGGTGAGATAATTGTAACTAAGTAATAAAGTCTTCAGTTTCATTTACAGTACATTTACTTTCTTACCTAGCCAGAATTTTTTCAGATGTTGCTGTATTTTTTTTTCTATCACATACACCATTTTGTTTTCACTGTTTCCTAGGAACTGTCTTTTAAGTACTGCAAAAACTGAATCATAGCAATCCAACTTTATTTTAATAAAACAAACAACAGTCAAAGTGCAAATCTGATTGGTAGGTGAGTTAAGATTAAAAAAAAAGCTACAATAAATTTCTATATAGTTATTTTTCTATCAGAGTAACAAATTACATATGTCAGATAAACAAGAGATTTACCTCTCTGTGTCTTTTTAATACCAGTGCTTAGATGTTACGATGATTGGCACCATGGGAGTTGGAGCAAGAGCTTTGTTCTAGCTACCTCCAAGTCACGTTTTCACAGAATCACAGAACAGGTCAGGTATCCCAGTGCACCATCTGGCCCAACCTCCCTGTTCAAGCAGGGCCCTCCTAGAGCACAGCACAGGATTTACCTGGATAGATTTCCTTTTTTTATTTTCTTTTATCCCATCCTGAGAAACCTCTCTGAATTGCCATGACCTTTCAGGGATGATTAGTGCAAACTTGCCATGGTGTTCAAAAGCTGTCTCAGCATTTGGGAATGCATCTCATTAAGACCCATGGACTAACCTGGTTTGCCTATCTGTTCCCTAGTCCAATCTTCCTTTGGCTTGAGCAAAGAGAAATTTTTTCTTCCAAAAATTTATTAACTTGTCTTGTCTGTCAGAGATTCCTGAGGGCTAATCCTGTCGGTTAAGACCAGTGCAAAGAAGGCATTCAGTAACTTTGCCTTCTCTGAATCCTGTTACCAGGATTCACCCTCCATTTAGTAATTGTTCCATATTATCTTTTTCTTTTCTTATGTTATTGATGTATTTGATGGAGCCTTGCTTATTGTCCTTGACATCCTTGGACAGATTTAATCCCAGATGTGCCTTAGCCTTCCTTGCCTCATTTCCACTTATTCTGAAAACCTCTCTGTATCCATTCAAAGTGGCTTGACACTGCTTTTATCTCTTGTGTATCTCCTGCTTATGCTGCATAATGACAGGGCTTTATTTCATCCATGCAGGGCTCTTGCTTCCTTTGCCTGATTTCTTGCTCATCAGGATGCATTTCTTGAACCTTCTGAAGCTAAGGACAGTGTGTCATCCGAGTTCCTATGGTATGCAAGTAGGCTTGCACTGGAGTTTGGTGGGCCTGAAAGTATCAGCAGTTGTGCCTAATAAGTTCCATTTTTAAAAGTGTATTCCAGCCTCTAACTGTGTAGTGCCACAGGAGGTGGGGGTTTGCTATAATAAAGCTCCATGTCTTTATGGGTGTTGGCATAACTGACTAGTTTCCACTTTTCTTTGTTAGAGAGCAGTATAACACTGTGGATGGCTAAGATTTGTGGTTCTCCACTTATCCTGACCTGGCAGTATTCAGAAGAGGAGAACACAGTATTCAGAAGAGAGAGCACAGGACCCACAAATTCAAAAAAAAGTAGTCAGTGGCATATGGTAAATTAGGTCAGGAAACAGGGTCACCTATATTTTGTGTTTGGCTGAGGTGAATGAAATCTCTACAAGAATGTTTGTGCTAGCTTTTTCTGTTTATCTGCATTTTTCTGAACCATATCACTAAATATGAAAATCTTTTGCCTCAGAGAAATAACTAAAGAATCAAAGCCACATTGAATCAGGTGTAGTGATTCATTCATGAATGAGTTAAATTCATAAATATCTCACCTAATTAAAGCATAGTTATTTTCTTCTTTCATATTCCTGAAATGCTATTATTTTCTTACTATCTGAGTAACTGTACTTCAAGGACAGCAGTGGAGAAGCCAAATGTCATGATGTGCTAAGTCATTGCTTAGAATAAGGCCCTTCCTTGGCCTGTGTTTGTATGGAGGCTAGGAAGCTGAGCCAGACAGGATGAGAACTGTGGCATTAATGAACAGAAGACTGAAATTAGATGCTTACGTAAGTGACGGATAATAAAAGACCTGAAGCAATGCTGCATTTATCACTTCATAATATATCCAAATTAGAGAAGTTTAATATTTCAATCATTTCTACATAAAATAAATTCTTCAAGCTGGCAGGACTCAATACACCTTTGACATTTTACAAAGAACAAAAAAAAAAGGTTGTCCCTTTGGACAGCTAGATTATCTGGTTATCCCAGGCCCCAAAACCCAAAGCCTATGCACCCCGCTCAAAACTTACTGAAGGCCACTTTCTCACCTGATATTAAAGCAAAGTTTCTTCTTTGGACAATGATTCTATTGACATCAAGGTTTTGTCCTAATCAACCCTGAATAAAGCCTTTTCCTAATTGCTGCTGTGACAGAGAGCAACCTGACCTTTGTTCAGGGCTTGTTCCTTGACACCTGAAGTGTTTCACTTAAATTTTGTCCACATGGGAACATATGTTTTAATGTAGAAAATAAATACATTTAACTAAACTTGAAAGCAAAAGCAATACAGAAAACCTCTGGTGATAAATAAAGCAGAGTGGGGTCACCTGAGCTAGGGTTCTGAGGGAGCATCTCAGTGAGAGCCTGAACAGGCTTATCACTGTCAGCACACCAAGCTGCAGAAAGAGATTGTCGTTGATCAAATGTATTAGGAGCCAAAACTAAGCCAATAAACTTCTGCAGTAAAGCAATCTTTGTCTTGTGGTTAAAGCAAAATAAGGAATTTGAAAAAAAGCCTGTCTGCTGTATCCAGATCCCAAGCCAAGCCCCAAATGCTGCAGTTCCCCAAGGACCTTCTCCTTCTTTTCCTTCTCATTACCTCTGATTTTGAAATTCAGAAATGCACACATTAAATAGATAAATTATCTTTTTCTCCTCAGCTGACCTATGGTGCTCACTCTAAAGTGTCCTTTTAGTGCATAGGTTAACCTCATAACCCATGCAATTTTTTTAAAAAATTGATTTTGGAGCATGAGAGGAATAGAAAACCCCAATTTGCAAATTCAGCTTTGAAATTGGAGGACTGCTGCAGAGCGTGGCTTTGTTTTTGACCCAGTTTCAGTTAAATTAGAAGTTTTTGTGTAGAGATGATCTAATTGCTGTTCTCTTCTTGTTACTCTACTTTAGAGTAACACTTCAGGCAGTCAAGAAGGAAAATCTGTGCTTCACTTCTCACCTAGAGGATGAAAAAGAGGAGCTTGGAAAGTCTCATAAGAAAAAATATTGATCCTTTGTGTAAAAGAGTAGTAATTCTTAATTTTCTTTTTGGTTGACCATATCTCAGTGACTCTTTGCTAGAAAATTTGAGACCCATAAAAGAAAGAATTTATTCTTTCTCTCTCCACATGTGCTCACTGGATGGAGTACGTGCACTCACTGGAATGATTCTGAGTTAGAGGTTGCCAGACAATGCAGATCACTGCTGACTGCCTTTCCTTCAATCAATATCTGTTTTCTCCTGAAGTAAGTCAAAGCAGACATGAATACTAGCAAGAACAGATCTGGTGAGGCTCTCTTAAATGATCACGATTTTCTTCATACTATATTTATAACTGAGAATCTCCTAGGAGCAGCAGGTCTTTGACAAATTGTGTGTGGAATGGAAAAGACTTCTTAAAAGCAGCAATGATATTAGCTTTTCTCTTTACTGATACATGCTGCAGGACTCTGGAAATAAAATAGGCTTTTGGTTAGCTTACATGTGTAGCCCTTTTTCCCACTTTGTAGACAGAATTTGGTCAATTTATTCTATTAAAACAGTGGTGCAGATATTAAATATTAATATCATACAAGAGAGACAAATTGTCATAAGTAATCTTGTTTTCAGAATGCATTTAGTTTAATTTTTAAACCCTGGAACTGCCTTCAGGAAAATGGATGTTCTGACAAATGACCTGCAGGAAGATTCATTGATTGATGACACCTAGTACAGGTACCTGTCTTCCCAGGCCTTATGCTGAAGAGCTTTGCTTGTTTCGCAAACATACCATTTCCGACTGATTGCATGCCCAAAGAAAGCACACACGTTGTACTTTCAGGTTTGACTTTGATTGATTGGAGAAGTCAGGAAGAAACTATCAGACGTGGCAGATATCAGCAAAGTATCCACAGCTTCCAGAAACCAAACTGCTGAGAAGTCAGATGATTTGGAGGATGGGGGCAAGGGAGCAGAAGAATTCTGTAAGGACAGGAAAATTAAACAGTAGGGATTTTTAGCTGTGCTTTCCCATCTTGGACAACCTGCTACATCACCTTTTATCTGAAAGCAAGAAATAGTGTTTTGTTCTTTTTTCACATAGTAGCTACTGAAAAGGCCGTGGAATAACAATATACGAAAGCAAACAGAAATAGTTAAACCTATTAGTCAGGGTTTATATTTCCACAGTGGAAAACAACTGCTTCTCAGTTGTTTGCCAAAAAGTCTACCTTATTATTATTTTCATGGATTAGAAAAAGCCTGCAGTTTTGCTGTTGTAGTGTTAGCTCTGAAATCACTTTAAATATATACCATTTTGTAATGTGAGGCTTTGAATGCAGGTAACATATCCAAACAAAACTTTGCTTTTTCCTGAATCTTATAGCTGCTGCTGAAGTTTACAGGACTCTTTGGAGCTTAGTAGGGTGAGTTCTGCTATGGTCTACTCAAGTTTTGTGAAAAAATGATCAGATATTTGGGTTTGTACAAAAAACCTATACTACACCCTGAGAAACATTTTCTTAAATGTTATTTGTTATAACATGAAGAGGGATGGTACTCTGTTGCGTATAGGTAAAGTCTTATAAAATAAGGGCCTCATTACCATTGTAAAATCATTGCTTATGCCTGCTACTTAGGCTAAGTAGAAGGAAACTATTGGAGAGTGACTCAGCTGGAATAGGGGTAGAGAGACGTGAGAGACGTGCTGCGTGACTGCGCGTGTCCACATCAGGGTGTATTGTGGTCAGTTGATTTGGGCTTGTTGTGCCTTAAAACTATGTAAATTGATATCCTGCTAACTGCTTAAAAAGGCCTGATTTTTGAGGTAAAGCTGCTCTCCTTTGCACCTGCCTGAGGACTCTGTGTTGCTTTGTACAATTTAACTTGGGCACTTCACTACATGGAGGCATACAAACTAATTCATATAGAAAAGACTAAAGATAGGTGCAGAAAAACTGGCATCTATCAGGGTGTAGGAACATCCTTCCAATGTTCCCCTGGCTGCAATCCAGTGAAGTATAGCAACTGGACCATGTTTGCCAGCTGCTGGCCAGACATTTGAGTAGACTTGTTGGATGATCAGTGTCTAGAATAAGTAGGTCAGAAGAGTTGCCTAGGTGTAACTAACTTGGACAGAATTTTTCCAGTGCACACATATAGATTTGATCTGATGTAGGGAAACAATTCCTGCCTGTAGTTCATATGCCAGAGGAGCTTCCTTACTGCTATTCCAGAAATAACACTCCTGCAAAAGCTGTTGAGATACTGCAGCCCTATTTTCACCTTCAGAATTGTCCCAGAAATCCAGAAAATTCAATATTTTTTGTTGCACAAATACTTTTTCATATGTTCATTCCAGGGACATATTTCTGTAGTCATTGTACTAAATCTAGCTGGGATTGAATTAATTTTGTGCATGGCCATCCTTGCAGTGCTGTGCTTTGCACTGGTAGCTAGAAGGGTATTGCTAATGCACCAGCACTTTCACTACTGCTGAAAACTACTGGCACAACATAAGAGCTGTCTCTCTAACATCCTACTCCAATCAGTAATCTGGGGTTGGGAAAGACCTTGGGACAGGAAACAGCCAGGACAGCTGACCAAACTGACAAAGGGGTGCTCCATAGCAGATGATGCTGACTTGGATATAAAGGCTAAGAACAGAAGAAAGAAGGAATGGCATTATTTCCAACAATGGAATTCTGGAGCAACCACTACCCATGCTGAAGCCTAGCTTTCCAGGAGATGGCTGGATTATGAGAGGTAGAGAATAACTTGTCAATGATGGTGAGAAGTAGAGAATAATTTATTTTTCCTTTCCTTGTGTGTGTGTAACCTTTTGCTTTTGCTTTAAGAAGTTGCAATATCTCAACTTACAACTTGTTTTCCATCTTATTTTCTCTGTCCTGTCCAGCTGAGGGGGAGTGATAAAGTGGCTTGGTGTGCACCTGAAATCCAGCCAAAATCAACCCACCACAGTCTCCAGCAACCACTAGGATATTTGATCATAGTCTCTTACACATTTATGAGCTGTACATGGTATAGTTTGTCATTGTGCACAACACAGCTCATCTTTAAGTTCTTAGCATTAAGGAATTAAAATCTTACCATGCTAAAAAGCAAAAAAGGAGTGACATTCAATGTGGTCATATCCAAACTCTTATGCATGAGAGATAAGCTTCTGGTACTACACAACTGAGGCAGTTGAGTCCTTAGAAGAGTAGTTTACATCCCAAGTAGAGATCTACATATATGCAGTCAAAAAGAGAAAGTTGTACATGAAACTCCACCTCCAGATTTATTTAAGGCCATTTCAGTTCATGTTCCTTTCTTCTCAGGACTGCATCACCTAATTAAAGCCAGATAGAAAATAGCTCCATTCTTTATCTGTTTTATGCAACAGACCCAAGAATCCTGTTAGAAGAGGAATTATTTTCCTATATTTTCTTTAAAGCTTCTTTTTATTCCACAGTGCTTACAGCAAATGGGCTGCATAGTTAACAAGCTGGGTCTCAGTTCATCCACAACAACATATTTCTGTTCATACCAAATTTCAAAAAGGAGGCACATTGGTAAATGACGTGTCTACAGTCCAGTAAGGAGTCCGTAAGGCAGGTTAAATCTGGCTTTAAATTAAGCTCTAACTAAACCTAAGCAAGGATTGCTTTAACAGATTATGCTACAAAGATTATCCTCTTATTTTTATGTCTTTGATGTATAAATATCAGGCTAAGACCACAGAGATGCTTGGCCTGATGCTGAGGTGATTGCTTTGGTTTAGTATCTTCTCTTAGTTACAAGACAGCTGTAACTGAAGCTCTGAAGGATCTGCTAGTTTAAGCAAAGCTTCAACACAAGCCTCGTAGTATATCTAAGCCATTTGTTTGCAATTTCTAGTAAAATTTATGATGGGGTTAGGGTCCAGATCAACAGAAGATACTGGCTTCAGATTGAACAGTTTGTAGAAATGCCTCTGGACAGAATCTGTATGCTCTATGTGTACCCTCTGATTGAAGCATCCTGTGGTAGGAGAGTAAGTCAATAAATGTGAGTAAATGAATATAAGATATAGATTGGAAAGAACAGCAAAACTAAGCCTGAAGTGTTCAAACATTGTTTAGCATGCTTTTTAGAATGGTAAGACAAGCTAAGTTTAAGGCAGAGTCTGGAGGGGCTGCTGGGTAAATCATGAGATTGTGTTTCTGTTCTGCTTCATACAGATAAATAATCTAGAATCCAGAATTTTAGTTCTGCAATGATGGCTGTGGGGATAAGACTTAGCTGCATATGAAGCTAGACTATCAGTTGTTTCTCATTTTGAAAGAACTAGACTGCTTATCAGCTGCATTGTAGGCTTGGTTCCCAGGAGCTTCCAAGTGTGGGATAGAAGTGTTACAAAGCAGCCTACGCTTCTTATGTCTGAAAGGGTAATACAGCTCACCTGATTGTTCTGGCAGAGCTGGGACCCTGCAAACCTGCAGCATGACAGGCCAAGCAAGTTCCTCATTTACACTTGAGATTTTATTTTCCATATGAAACACCAGAAGTACTTTACCAGAAATTTCATCTCAGAGTTTTGTTGTGTTCTGTTGTGTTTCTGTGTGTGGATTCTGCTCTCTCCAAGGTAGCTTAAATTGTTTCTTCAGTATGTTTTACCAAACATACCCTAGGAACTAGGTTACTCTGTGTTAAAGACAATTTCTTTCTCTCCATTCCAGAAGGTTACTACTACAATATTAAAATTGTAATCTTCATTGCGAAACAAATACCAAATCAAGCAAAGGCAGAGCTGTGCTTCACCCATTATTCAATGCTACAAAGTCTGTATGAAGAACATCATCTTTGCTTTTTCCTTTCACAAGACTTAAAAAAAATATAATTTTGTTTCAGTTTCTCGATTGGTTTTGTTTCTAGTTACTTAGGCCTGCCAATCTGTCGTTTCTGTATAGCATTTTGTCTTAGGGTGAAAAGTGTGGCGTTATACAATGCCTCCCTGTGGAATTTTTATGCTTCTTCAACATAATATTGCAATGTATTTTCTAAATTACCTTGAGGCACTTGGACTCAAAATAGTGGTATGTTTTTATCTGCTTTCCCTCGAACATAAATTTTTATCCTGCAGTGCTGCCCTTTATAGAATGGCTAAACCAGTGAAAATTGTTTCTAATTTATTGGTTCTTGTAGCTTGGTAGCCTAGTGAATCAATATATTCAGTTTTTTGAGTCTGCTGGAGTGTCACACCAGTTACAGAAATACAAATTTCTCAGCACACAGATGACTGGACCATGAATAGAAGCATAGGCTCGCCTCTCAGTGCAGTGGATTTTGTACCTTTATTTTCTAGCCAGGTGCACCATTTCTGCAGGCTGATGGCACTAACTCTCTGAATGTGCTTATGAGGACATTCAGGTGTGTCTTTCATCTTAGTGAATATACAAACAACCCAAGCAAACAGAATATATGCAAGAGAGCAGTCACCTGTGATATGTTTCTTGCTGGCAACTAGTAGAAATAAAAAAAAAAAAATTTAAAAAAAAAACTTTCCCTGGCAAATAGAGTGTTAGATATCTATTGTTGTTCTGTTACCAGGCACAAAATCAAAGTCTCCTTTACTTTCTCTGCTTTTTTTTTTTTTTTAGCAGTTAGAAAAGGAGAAGAAGATGTCTACTTGCCTTGATCTCTTGTAAACAGTGGTGTAGTAAGATACTTAATGCACACTACTAGATGATAAATCAGTGATCAAATAATTCCTTTGTTGAATGAGCAATCTGGTCTTTTGTTTTCTAGCGTTCTTTTCCTAATTGACTTTACCATCTGATAATGATGGAGCAAAATCATTAACTTATGAAATGCAATAGCAAATTTTAAAGAGAACCGTTAAAATGCTTGTTGAGTGTATGTTCCTTTAGACTCTTTTCAGGACAAAAGGAATGTTTAAAAAGGTAGGAAATCAGAGGATGCATGACTGAATATTTTTTAAGCTGAGAAATTCTCAGTTATTATTAAGAAAGGAATGGGTTATCTACACTTTTTTTTTGCACTATAAAAGTTTTCATCATCTGGGGAGAAAGGTTTTCTTATTCTGTCTATTTTCCACAGAGCATAAAGTGGTATACATGACTACTGTGAATTTGGTGCTTCAGAATTACCCTTGAAATTGTCACCGTCTTTACTGAGTTTTATGTTTAGAGAGTAAATTCTGCTCATATATAACTTTAAAATAGATACACATAGTGACAATGAACAAAGTAGTGACTTCTTTGGGGTTTTTTTCCTGTTTCACATTACCTGTGATACGTGGTTCAGATAGCTGGAAAGTAATAGCTTTGAATTCACCATGGCAATGGCAATAAACTTCTATCTTACTGCCTTTTTACAGGGCTTGCTGCATGACATAGGTGGATTGGAAGCTCCAGAGAGAAAACAATTTTTCCATTATGCCAGGCTCTATGTTACTTGATAAAATCTTATCGCTAAATGGAGGTTTGAGAGTTGAAATCTATTATGGGAAGTTCGTTGGTTTATTTCAGAGGCAGTGTTTTTCTGTCCTGGAAACAGAGAGTAGGGCAAGTATTGTCTTCTGAAAAGTTTTGGTGAACTGCAATTGCCTTTCTCTTACAGAATCTTGTTCCTTTTAGAGGTTTTTCTGTTCTTTCAGAGAGCAAGTACATTTGCTTAGAGAGAATAAAAAGTTTAAATAAAGAGTAATAAAGTTTTATAGCTTATTTAGCACTTCAGAATCCAAATATTGTCTCTTCTGTTCCTGAAAATGGCTTTTATATGCAGCAGTAATTTTGCTCTAGCTACATTTTCTGGCAACGCTGATTTGGATGATTAAAAAGGCGACATTTTACTACATTTTTTTACTGTAACATTCTGCCACTTCAGTGTTTCTAAAATAGCTCACATAATTTATTTTACGGTTGAGTTGGCATTGACTAGAAATATAAAGCAGTGACATCATGGCTTCCTGCCAGAAAAAAAATGTAAATGTAAAAGGCTTGCTGAAATAAATTCAACTACTGTAAGGAACAAAGGTGCAGTTGGGTTTGAGACTTTTTGTTGTGTGCTTTTGTGGGGTTTGGAGGGATTTCTTGGCTGGTTGGTTGGTTGTCTTTAAATTAATCTCGAATCTCTGCAGCCTTTATAACACTTGATAAATTTCAAGTCCATTGTTGAAAGTGACAGCAGCTGAATGGCAGGGTAAAACAAGCTATTCCAGTAAGTTTGACATAATTCACCTCTAAGAATTTAAAGCACAAAAAATTAAATATATTATCAAGGTGAGAACTCCATTTAAGGAATTGCATTAAATTAGCCCATCTCATATTTCAGTGGTTTAAGTGTTCTTAACTGAAGAATAAAATGCTAATATAAGTCTTCTATTGTAAAAAGGCTAAAAAAAATTTAAGTACATACATGTAGCAGTGACCACTTTATTTATAAAAACTTAACCCAGATTTTACTGTATCTAGTGAACTACAACATTGTGAACTGCCTTGGTGAGGTAAGGGAAAATGGATGGGTAAATTGCCAAATTAAATTTTCTTTCTCAAAACAGTTGAGAGGTTTAGTGTGAGTGCTATGTCTTAAACCACAGGAGAACCATAGGAAGACTGTTGTCCTTATCAACTAGAGCTGGACAGATGCAAATAATAAAGAAATAGCTGAAATGAAAGCAGAACACCATGTTACACCAGTGAATCTCTTGACGAGTGCAGAAACTATTAACAGTGAGCTGCTCTTACAAAGCCTTGTGTAGTGAATACAAATTGCTACCCAAGGGGAAAAAAAAGAAAAAATAGGGAAAAAAAAAAGCTGCAGAGTTCAGTGTTGACTTCAGATTGTATTAGATGAGACTAAATATTGTGCTTGTTTTAAGATATTGATATAGCTTTTTTCTTGAATGTTCAGGCTAGGGTTGGAAGGGGCTTTAAAGATCACCTAGTTCCAGCCCCTCCTCATGCAGAGACACTTCTCAGTAGACCAGGTTGCTCAGAGCCCCTGTCCAAGTTGACCTTGAACATTTCCAGGGATGGGGCATCCACAGATTCTCTGGCAACCTGTTCTAGTGCCTCACCATGCCATGAGGAAAGAATTTTTTCCGAACATCTAGTCTAAATCTCTCCTCTTTTAATTTAAACAGTTCCCCCCAGAGCCTATCAGTTTCCATGAAAAAATTTGCTCTTATCTGTAAGCCCCATTCAGATGCGAGGCTGTGCTAAGGTCTACCTTGAACCTTCATGCCCCAGGCTGAAGAATCTGAAATGTCTCAGCCTGCCATCACAGCAGAAGAGCTCCAGCCTTTGGATTGCCTTTGTGGCCTCCTTCAGCCTCACTCTAGTAGGTGCAAGCTTTTCTTGTCCCAAGACCCCAGAGCTGCGTGGAATACTCCAGGTGGAATCCACTAGGGCAGACTGGAAGAGGAGAATCACCTCCCTGGACCTACTGGGTCCACACCTTTTTAGATGGAGCCAAGGAGACAAGTTTAGTGGACTACATTGCCTTTGGATTTCTTTTAACTATTTTTTCTTAGAAAAGTAGTATTTTCTCAGTAGTAGACTATCCAGTCTTATCTGAAAATAACACTTCTTTTTTTCTAGTGTTTTGAGTAATTAACTATTTGGTCTGAAAGAATTTATTTACCTTTCTCCAGTTCTTAAAAATAAAAAAAATTATTTCACTTTTTTCATATTAAGAACAAAGTACAAGTGAGCCTTTATACAGACTGTCCAATTGTTGGAATAGAATATGTTTTTCTCATAAATTAGTATTTTACAACTTTAAAGAAAATGCTGTATATCTTTGCAAGCTCAATCAGTTAATTGTTCACCTAGCTCACTCCAGATTTTATTTGCATCACAAAAATATGTGTGGCAAAATATCGCTGCCAACATAGTACTTCAAAAGATAAGGTGATCATCTACTTAAACCTACCAATATAAATTCCAAGGAAAAATCTTGTTTGTTGAGGACAGATTGTTCTAACAGGGTCTTAGGGATTATGAATTTTCCTTAATGCAGTTTTGCTGTATTGGCTTTCTGTTGCTGACATGGCAATTCTGTAATCAGTCATATGGATAGTATAATTTAAGTAAATAAGCTTGGTGTTTCTAAAATTTACAGCACTATCTTAATAGATATAACAATTTGCAAAATCAGAGCTTAAGTATCAGCAATTACTAGATGTATCAAATTACAGAATTTTATTACAAGCTGGTACAAATGTTTATTACAGCCAAATATGCTTGGGTATGGAAAAGAGTTGTGACGGCTATTTCTGCCCTCTTTCATGTGGCAACTCAAAATTCGAGACTTTAGTCAAATCCAAGAGAGAAAATAGACGAGTTTAGTTAGAAGATAAGGTACTTGAATTGACTTGCAATTCCTTTGAGCCACTCAATTTAGCATTTTAAGAGCTAGTTTGATGTGGGTGGTTTGTCTTTAAGTTAATTTGCAGTTTCACGTATTGTCAATTGTTTTATGTACTCTTAATAGTTTATTCCATGTACCCCTTGTTTTCACCCAGCTGGTCTCCTCCCTCATGTCAATCTGTGTGCCCTCTACCCCTAGCTCTGTCTGTCACCACTTGGCCTCTCCCTACGTTCTAGAGAGTTCTAGGGAGAGCATCAAGTAGTTGGCTGAGGCTCAGGAAATCCCCTATTCCTATCTTAGGATTGGGTCCTGGGTTGACAGACAATGACAGAGCCCCTCCCTGGCTCATTCCTATTGATCACGTTTTCTCCACCCCTGCAATCCTCCCCTGTTTAAAAACCGTGCACACCAGTGACCCTTGCTCTGTCTGGGAAGGATCTCTGGGAATAAACATCCTTGTTGGTTCACCCAGACGGAGTCTACCTTTCTCCTTTTGCCACAGTTGTGTCTCTTCTGAGTCCTTAAGCAAGAACTCACTGTGCAGGCAGTGGCCCCAGTGCCAGTCTGCAGATCTGTGGCCAGTGGTGTCGGAGCTAGCAGGGGATAAAGTGACCCATAGCTACAGCTGGTGCCCCACGTGGGGCAGCACTTCAAGTGACGAAGAAGATCCGATGTGACAGCAAGGTGGCCAGTGCGAGTGCCTGAGAAAATTGCCAGACTCTGCGCTGTTGGTCCTGGGCTGTCCATGAAGATTACAGTGGAGATGGGAAAAGGACCCCAGCATGTCTTTTGCCTGCCAGTGGAAGCAGCTCTCAGCTGGGAGTGCGCTCCCGGCAAGAGAGGAAGACAACTCCAGGGCACCACTGGAGCCTTCCTCCAGCAAAAGGTCTGCATGTACTGAACAGTAACCACTGTAGGGATTTGTGAGTTCCACTGGAAGTGGGGAACTCGGAGAGCCTCGGCTGCTCCTTGATTTTTACGCTCGCACTGCGAGCTGGTAAGCTGCGCAGCCCCCGGGGGTGGTGGTGTGTGATGTCCCCTAGGTTTGGTTCTCCCTGCAAGTGGCACCTTTAAGTTTTTCACTTTAACATTCTGACTTAATTTCTGACTGGCTGCCCCTGTTGTGGTTTTTTGGATGTTGTCCCCACCTCAGTTCTGATTTTGCAGTCAGTCATTTTCTGTTTAATTCCAGCACCCTGAGGACATGGAAGTTGAATTCCTCTTCCTATTGGTTTAAGTGTGGCTGAGGAATTAAGTTTCAGTTGTTAAGTTTCAGTTGCTTCAGTTGCATGACAGAAAGCTGTTTGTGCGCCAGAAATGGGTGCTAAGTTGGCTACAGCTCAGAAAGGTGCTTATTATAGAGTTGTGGAAATTTTGAATGTTGGTTCAGTTCAGTACTCAAAAGGAGAACTCAAAAGGTTCATCAGGCTGCTTTTCCTCCACTTCCCTCAAACATCCTCTGAGGATGTGAGCAGTATCCCCTTTTGGGATGCTGTCTGTAAAAAATTCCTCAATCTGGCCAACTCGGGGGACAAAAAGGCTGCAAAATTCTATATTTGGCCGCAGCATGTCCGTTCTGCCCTAACATCAGCTAAAGGAGTGGAGAAAAGGTGCGGTGAACCTTCCCCAGTTTCCCCTCACCCCAGACCCAATCCCTTCCCTTGCTCCTGTCACAGACAGGTGGTCAAGAGGGGGGAATGCCAATATCAACTGGCAGCCATTGTCCCAATCGGTGGTGAAGGATCTGTGCAAGACCCACAGGGAGTACGGACGGGACAGTCCATACTTTTGTGGATTGTTAACAGCCAACCTTTCTGGGATGGTTGTTGTCCCATTCAGTCTCAGGCAGCTTTTCACCTGTTTCCTGAATTGTACAGACTACAAACTTTGGGAGGCAGTGTGGAAGACCTTGTTGCGGGATGCCCTCCCAGGCCTTTTGAGAGATCCAGCTACGGGCACAGATGCCAGGGGAAACATCATCTCCCTTAAGCACCTGTGCGGGGAGGGCCTGTGGGCACTAGCCCCTACGCGAGCCTCCGACATCCCAGCCCCAGTCCTCGAGTTTGTGAAACAATCAGCAGAAAAGGCATTTTTGGATATGCAGCCCCGAGAACCATTATCTCCCTATAAAGCAGGTCCCAGGGAACTGTTTGTTGATTTCGCTGAGAAGTTAATGAGAGCCATTGAGTTGCAGGTGAAGAAAGTGCAAGTGAGGAAGGAGGTGTTGGAGGAAATGGCCCTTGCAAATGCAAATGAGGCATGGCGAGCGGCCATCCTCACCCTCCCAATGGATCCAGCTCCTTCCCTGCAAGAAATACTCTGAGTGGTCAAGCGAAAGGTTACCCTCACTGGGTCAGGGGCAGAAACACCAGCAACGTCCTGCTATACAGGCCGCCTCTACCGGAACACTGCCACCTCAAAGACCAGCGCCAAGGACTCCTTCCTTCAATAAGCGCCTATTCTGCGGGGACAAAGATTGTCCTTGCATTCTATGTGGCAGGACTGGACACTGGTTCCAGGACTGCCCAGAATGGAAAAAAATGGGAAGAATTTAGGAGGGGAACGGGGGAAAGTGGGCAAGATAAGGGAGCCAGGGGAAAAGGAAAGCATTCAAAAAACTAGGGGGTGAGCGCAGGTCAACCCAGCACCAAGACACATATTGGGTGTCCCGTGGGGGGAAAAATAAAGGGAAGACAAGGAAACCTAAACATATATTGATTCCTTTTACCAGGAAAGACAAGGCCAAAATAGACTTCCCAAGGGCTTCATCCCGGGATCCATGGCTGGACTCGGCCAGGGCTTCCTCTGGAAGCCCATTATTTCAGGACTTGACTTAGCAGGATTTGATACTCAGTGACCAGAAACCTAGCCCATCAGGCTGCACAACATCTGATCGGTATGAGCCTTTTAGGTTCTGACTTACTGAATAGCTTCATCTCAGTGACGACGATTGGCGGGAAGTAAGGGTAAACCTTGCCCTTAAGGGTTCTTGGCACTGGATTGACAGCTGATACTTTGTCATTGGGAACTGAAAGTACACACCGAGGGAGGTCAAAGTTGCTCCAGGGCTCGTCACCTTGGACCTGATCACTTTGCCCTCTGGCTGCTCTTCATTCACCCACCCACGTTTCTCCCAAAGGGAGACCCACCTGAGGACCTCCTGACTGCAAACACAGTAGAAAAAATGGAAAGAAACAGACCTCAGGTGGAGTGTGAAGTTTGGGTGGGTGACAAGGCCCTGAACATTAAGGGTCTCTTGGACACGGGAGCGGATGTGACAATCATCCCTTCATGGGACTGGCCGTCACATTGGGCTTTGCAAAACATGGCAGGGAATGTCTAAGGTATAGGGGGCGTGCAATTGGCAAAACAGTCCAGGAGCATCCTTCAGGGGCCGAAAGGACAATTGAAAAACCTCCATCCCTTCGTTTTCGGTTATAAGGAACCACGGCTTGGCAGAGACCTTATGGCCCAGTGGGGGGTAACAATTGACGTACTGGACCCCTCACAGGATTTTTGGGCTGTGGTCACTGAACAGCGCCCTACCCAGAAGCTGAATTGGAAAACAGATGAACCAGTCTGGGTAGAACGGTGGCCGCTTTCCAGACAAAAACTCGAGGTGCTGAATGAGCTCGTAGAGGAGCTTTTCTGGAAGGGCTGTATTGAAGAGACCACTTCACCGTGGAACTCCCCAATATTTGTCATCCGGAAGGCTGGTAAGAACAAATGGTGGCTTCTCCACAACCTCTGTCAAGTTAATAACATCATTGAAGATATGGGGTGTCTACAACCAGGGATGCCTTCCCCCGCAATGCTCCCCCAAAACTGGAATTTGGCAATTATAGATCTGAAGGATTGCTTCTTTCAAATTCTCCTACACCCAGACGATGCCCCACAGTTTGCATTCTCGGTTCCTACCATCAACCGAGAAGCCCCAAGGAAATGCTATCATTGGAAGGTCCTTCCACAGGGCATGGAAAACAGCCCAGTGATCTGCCAGTGGTATGTGGCTTCCTTGCTCTCCCCAGTCCGTGCAGCCGCAGAGAAAGTCATCATCCACCATTATGTGGATGATGTCCTTGTGTACACCCCCAATGAGGACTTGATAACTCATGCGCTTGACCTGACAGTTAATGCTCTGGTTGCTGCAGGGTTCGAGTTGCAGGAGTCCGAAATTCAAAGGACGTCGCCCTGGAAGTACCCAGAGTTGGAGATCGGCAGGCAGACCATTGTGCCGCAAAAATTGGTTATTAATCCCCGAATTCGGACTCTTGCAGATGCTTATCAGCTGTGCGGGGCTTTGACTTGGGTGAGGCCTTGGCTAGGTCTGACCATCGGAGACCTGGCCCCCCTTTCTGATTTATTGAAAGGGGGAGAGGAGCTTAGTTCTCCTAGGTCACTCACCCCAGAGGCAAAGCACACAGTAGAGAAAGTAAAACATAACCACATGGTAGGCCAACAGGTGTAGGGCTGACCTGCTGTTCAAATTCATAATCCTTGGAGACCTGCCATGTCTTCTTGGAGTCATCTTCCAGTGGGATGATAAGACCCCCCGCACTACCAGGAAGGACCGCGGCAGGGAAGAACCTCTTCTCATTATAGAGGGGGTCTTTCTCAGCCATTGAGGTCCAAGAGACTAACACAGCCACAGGAGATGATGGCTGATCTGATCCGGAAGGCTAGGACCCTTATTAGGGACTTAGCCAGATGTAATTTTGGGTGCATATACATAGGTATTAGGACCAAAATGGGCCAAATTGCAAAAGCCACATTGGAACACTTGCTTCAAGAGAATGAAGCCTTGCAGTTCGAACTGGATTCATACCCCGGGAAAATTTCTTTATCTTGGCCAGCCCATAAAATTTTCAGTCCAGGTGCAGAATTCATATTGGACTTAGACGCAGTTCAGAGCAAGAAGCCTCTGAACGCCCTAACCATTTTTACTGACACATCCGGAAGATCTCACAAGTCAGTGATGACTTGGAAGGATCCTCAAACTCAGCTGTGGGAATCAGATGTTGAGGAGGTTGAAGGGTCACCTCAAGTTGCTGAGTTGGCTGCTATTGTTAGGGCCTTCAAAAGGTTTCCAGAACAGTTCAATTTAATCACCGATTCAGCTTACATCGCAGGGGTGGTCTGCAGGGCTGAAAATGGGATTCTGCAGGAAGTGTCCAATGAAGCTCTTTTCTGGTTGCTTTCAAAATTATCAAGCTGATTTCCCACCGGAAGCAGCCATACTATGTAATGCACATCAGGTCACACACGGATCTGCCAGGGTTCATAGCAGAGGGAAACAGGAGGGCAGATGCTCTTGCTGCTCCTGCCACTGTGGCTCTGCTTCCTGACATCTTTGAGCAGGCCAAGATCAGTCAATTGCCTCCACCACCAAAACACGCCTGGTCTAGTTCAGCGGTTCCATCTCACCCGGGAACAGGCAAAGACGATTGTGGCCACTTGCCTCCACTGCCAGCAGCACGTACTCCTGACTATAGGAGCAGAAGTCAATCCCGGGGGTTGAACAGCTGTGAGATATGGCAGCTGTTCACTCACTTCCCTCAATTTGGGAGGTTGAAGTACGTCCATATCTCCGCGGATACTTTTTGTGGCATGGTCTATGCTTCCGCCCACATAGGGGAGACATCATGGGATGCTATCAAGCATCTCGTGAATGCTTTCTCCTTTTTGGGTATCCCAAGGGCCATAAAGACCGACAATAGCCCTAGTTACAAGTCCGGGTAGTTCTGAAACTTCCTGCAGCAATGGGGGGTGGAACATAATAAAGGCAACCCCATTCCCCCATAGGTCAGGCCATGGTGGAGAGGACCCATCTTGACCTCAAATGGGTCCTTGAACAGCAGCAGTAAGTCCTAAAGGTGGAGCCACCCTCAACATGGCTGGCCAAGGTTCTGTTCACGATTACTTCCTTAATTGCTAGTTTGAAGCTCTAAACCCTCCAATCATCCGCCACTTTGGTGGCAGCGAGCAACTGACTTTAAGAAAGAGACTGCCAGTAATGATAAAAGATCCTGAGACTGGCCAGACGGAGGGACCACATGAGTTAGTGACCTGGGGATGTGGATACACCTGCGTATCCACTCCTACGGGTCTCAGGTGGATTCCCTCCCATTGAGTGAAGCCCTATGTCCCCAAAGACAACCAAGAGAAGGGTAGAAACAGGAAAAATCAAGTCACAGTGGCCTCCTGGAGAAGGAAAAAGAAGAGATACTGGAACAAACTCCCCCCATTCTAGAAGAGTTCTCCCCCCATTACCTATTTTATTAACAGAAAACTAACGCTGCCTGTCTTTGGTTGTTGTTACCTCTGCCAACACTCATTGCTCAGATGCAGATCCCAACGACCACCCTGATGACTGCCATCATGATCGCCAGCCTCACCATGCCGACCACTACATGGATTTTTCCTCAGCCTAAGGCAAATATTTGGTCCACTCTAGCATGATCAATAGGGCAGGACCACATTTGCCTCTCCTCGACATTGGCAACTAATCCAATGTCTGCCTGCCTCATGAGGATCCCTTTTAAATTGGAAGAGCTTCCATCTGCACTCCAGCAATTGCAACATGATGTAAACAGTAAAGGCCCTGGTTGTGTCACCTGCACATTTATCGAAGCAGCACAAGAATGCCCTCACTCTGTTCTCAACCCCCTTTTGCTTTGGAGAGATCGGATCCCCATGCTCCCTTCCCTACCCGAGGAGCCCCAAGAGCTTACTCCACAGAGCTTACTCCACAGAGAAGTTATGGCTCCTGGGGAAATGCTAGAATTAAATAATACCTGTGTTTTCTTGTGTCTTTGTGGTGAACCTGAGTATGTTCTAGATCACTCTCTTTTCAGGTGATATGTGGGCCTGCAATATATTTATCAGGGTCCAAAGAGAAGCAATAATCTTGCTCCAGAGCTGCAGAATCTGCATATGTTTTTCTTACTCAATTTTGATATTTAAATAAATTCTGTAGGATCTTAGAGATTTGCAAATGTATGATGTTTATCTGCTACAGAACTAAGAGAAGTTAGTGACACTGCAGGCACCTTGCTTTTATAACTACATGGTTGTGTGCCCAGTTTGAATAAAGCTGGTGGATGTACTCTGTAGCATGACTTTCTTTCCATGTAGAGTGATAGAGATCTTAAGCAGTTTTGCTCCCTTTACAGCTCTGAGAGATGCTCAGCTGCCAGTCTAGTGGGGGCAGACATTTCCAAAATGTTCCTTCACAGTTGTGCATTTGTGACACTTGATATCACCTGGTTTTTCCTTCCTACTTGCATTTTAAAGTCACCAAATCATTTGGGAAATCTACATACATATATGCATACACCACTTGCTGTGCTACAGCACAGCACTGTAGCATAACTGAAGTGCTCTGTCTAGGTAGGTTTATTGGCCTGATATATCGAGGAGGTCAAACCTGGTGGTCTCATCAGACTTATTTTTCTGTATGCTTTATGGCCATAGCTATAGAATCCACTTTGCATGTGTGTGATACTTCAAAAGCAGGGAAGAAATTGTGGGTGTTATACATTCCCAAAGTTAAAATTTTTGATAAATTTCATGCATTTCTTTCTATAGCAAGAAGAATAAGAGGGGAAGCAAAGTTTCCAGAGGCATTAAATAATCTTGTCCAAGGTTTAGGGTTTTTTTTTTTTAAATTCATAACGTGTGCAAGGTCAACATGTAAATCATGGGTAGAAAACTTAATTGGCTGGTTTCAGTTATACAACCATCTAACAGAACATTCTATTGTGTAGCCACATAAAGACCTATAGACATAACAGTGCTAGCACTCAGCCTGGTATGCATATAACTGTATTGCATTAAAAGATATGTATTAGGAGCTCAGTGATTGTGTCCTACATTTAACCCCTGTCATATTACCTACTATTTTGTGCATCAGGGCCTTGTAAGGATGTAAAGAGGATAGCTGTTTCTCTCAAACACTTAAACACTTCTGTGGTTAGGACCCCAGATGGACTTTGCCTTGAGATAAGCACAGAAGGGAGTGACAGGATGGTGCTAACTCCAGGCCTGGTGAAGGCAAGATCTTGATAGTAACTCCTGGGTTATTCATCTAAACAAAAATTCCCACTTTGGCAAACTGTGTAAAGAAGCAGCTGCTCACACACAGACATACGACTGGTCAAACAAAGATCACCCCAACATATGGGATAGATGCCCTCTGTGACCATCAGTGACCACCAAAGCCCTTCTTCCTTGCCCCCTCCCCCAAATATGCATCCATGGGTACCTGGAACTTGGACTGTAAAAAAAGTCACCACATCTGGAACTTGAAATAAAATAACTGGTACTATTGTCCAGGTGTTATTCCAGACTTAGGGGGAGATTAACAAAGCTTGGGGGGAAGAATGGATCACTGATAATAGACATAAAAGAATTTACACACTACAAGGAAAGCCAACTCAGCAACTGTGCTGAAATCAGCTCTAATGGAGTAAAAGGTAATTCTGTCAAGGGGAGATCATGATCACTGACTCAACCACTGACTCAAAAAACCCACCAACTGAAAAGAGAAAGACTGGGTATGTGCACTCATTACCATCAGAGAAGAGGGAATTATTTAACATTAAGAGAACTGTGGAGATAATGTGGATTAAATTCCTTTGTTTGCAAAGATGTATGAATAGTAACTTTGAAATACACATTACTGGCATCTTTTGCAGAGGATGGCTGGACACTATTTTTTTTTAATTATATAACTTGGTAAAAACCAAGTGAAACGCATGTCTTGGAAAGAGATGAAAAAACGTTGTTAAGATTATATTGCAACTTTGATTTTGGTCAGAAAAATTTCCTTCTGAATTTGCATATATGGGAGGAAATATACCCTAAACATACCAAATACTATCAGCTTGTATAGCAGATTTGGAGCCAGGGGGTGACTGGCTGTGTAGGTAATACATGCAGATTTCTCCCAACCAAACTACTTTGGTTCTGCTGCACAGAGCTGAGTTACTTGAAAATAACAACTTAACATGACTCTCCAGTGATTTATTTTACCATACTTCTTCCAAAATCTAAACTGATAGGATAGGCAAGGTGAAATAAAGGGAGAGCACAAACAGACTGTGAAAAATACTTATGTGTATAAGGTTGCATTCAAAGAGAATTGGGAGACCTTTTCAAATTAGGAAATGTTAAAAAGACTGAAGGAAAGGCAGACCATATGGCAGAAGGAATTAGGCAGAGGAAGATAAGAAAACCAGAAAAAATTTAAACCTTATGTTAGGATTAATTCTGCTCTGAACTGAATTTCTTCCTTTGGAGTTCAAAAGATGCAGTTTTTCTTTCTGAAAATTCCCTTGCACCCCAGGCCCCCCACCTTTTCAGTCAAACACACGTTTGCACTGCTAATTCTGCTTTTTTGTTGCAAATCATGTGTTTAGGTGTAACTTGCTGGGACAGTTGGCTTAATATATCTGGAGCCAACAGATGTCTCTGTGTCTCATGTAGTGGATTTTTACATGCCAACCTGGTGCAGTCATGAAAGAGTTTGTCACAAAGGAGGGTGGCTTTTAAATGGTGGCTTTCTAGAGACCTCTGGTTGTACAAATTTGGTGAGTTTACCCTGTTTGAAAGCCAAGTGGCCACCAAAGCTACTCATCTCTTCAACTGCACAGGGGAGAGAAAATATAATGAAAAGCTCCAGAGTTGAGATTAGGACAGGATAGGGAATAGGGACTGCTATCATTCTATCATACTTTGCCTCTGCTGCTCCTTCCTCCTCAGAGGCAGATCTCCTCAACCCTGCCCCTGTTCCAGCATGGAGTCCTGCCCATGGGATGCAGGCCTCCATGAATTTTTTCATGATGTGTTTTTTTCCTTGGACTGCAGTGCTTCATGAACTGCTTCAGTGTGGGCCCCTCCCATTGGATGCAGTTCTTCAGGAACAGGCTGTTCTAGCATGTGTCCCCTGTGAGGTCACAAGTCCTGCCATTAACCCTGCACCAGTGCAAGCTCCTCTCCACAGTTTCATGGATCCTGACCGAAGCCTGCTTCACCATAAACTTCCTGCAGGCTCAAAGCTTCGCTCAGATGTCCACCTTCTCCAGCATGGGGTCCTCTGTGGGATGCAAATGGATGTCTGCTCCACTGTGCACCACCATAGGCTGCAAGGGCAAAGCTGCCTAGCCATGGTCTTCAACACAGTCTGCAGGGAAACCTCTGGTCCAGCACCTGGAGCACCTCCTGCCCCTTCTTCACTGCCCTTGGTGTTTGCAGGGCCCTTGCTTTCACATGTTCTCACTCCTCTGTTCCTTGGCTGCAGATACTTCTGTGGAATAACTGATTTCCTTCTAGAATATGCTACTCCAGAGGTGCTACCACTGTGGTCAATGGCCTCAGCCTTTGGGTCTGCCTTGAAACTGACAGGGACTGGCTGTGTCAGACATGGGGGAAGTTCCTAGCAGCTTCTTACAGAAGCCACCACTGTAAGCCCACCCCCTGCTACCAAAACCTTGCCATGCAAACCCAATCCAGTTAGGTTTTGTTATGCAGTGGGTTTTTGAAGGCGATGCCCTTTGGGGGGTTCATGATTGGCTACATTTTCTACGTCTGTATGGCTGGTGTGCAATAGATGCCCCTCTCACAGTGAGCAAGCAGCAACACAGAGTTGAGCAGAAGTGACTGAGTTACTTGGGCAGAGTGGCAGCAGAGCAGCTGGACAGCACATGGCTACACGTGAGGGTTGCACCATGGAACAGAGCTGTGACTCCAGGAAATAGAGCTGTCTGGCACCAGCTCTCAGTCAGGAGAGGTTCCTGTTGGGATGAAGTGTGCGCTGCGGTCAGGCAGGTTCATTATTTGGAAATGCAATGGCATCAGTGTTCAGCACTAGCTCTCAACAGCTGTAGATGGGAACTGAATTTCCTTGTTGTGTCATAGGACAAAATCTGGCACTGTCAGAGCTTTTGGAAACACTGGTTAATACATGTGATACCTTGAACAAGAAAACAGAAAACTCTGATTGTCTTACTAACTATGAATGCCTTACAATCTTGTTGGGGGATTTTGGTTGGTTTCTTTGGTGCTTTTTGTTTTTGGTTATTTTTGTGGTTTTGTTGTTTTGTAGTTTTTGGGAGAGTCTTTGGTGGTTCTTTTTGTTTTGTGGGGTTTTTTGGTTTTTGTTGGGTTTTTCTTGTGAAATCAAAATTTGAGGGCAGAACACCACTGTTTCAAAACTAAAAAAAATGGAGATATATATATATATATATATATGAAATTAGTACAGGGATTATTTAGAAGTCTTTTGTTGCAAGACCAAATGGAGATGGCTCATAATGAATCCCTTTGAGGGCATTTCACATTTGCAGTAGATAGGAAATTGGGAAAAGCATTGTGTCATAATTTCGTAGTGACACCTTCAGATGAATAGTGTCTAACACATTATGATTGAGATTATACAAAGGCGTGTATTCAGTATTATATATACCCTGATGATAAGATCAATTACTGCTACATCATCATATGACCCTGTTCTGCATCTTTTTTTTTCCAATCCCTTGGGAGTTTCGCTTGTATTAACTTGTGGAAGAAAAGTGTTTTTATTGTGTTGTTCTGCTACATATGGAGAAAGCTATTTTCACTTTTGCAAAATTTTTACAGTTCTTATTTCTTTTGTTTTTAAACTATTTTTATCATGAGACTCTTCTTGCCTCTCAGTTCCTCACTTCTAAGGATTAGATCTCACAAATGTTCATTGTATATGAGTTTTCAAGTAGATACTGCACTTACTCCCAGGAATGGTCCAATTAAGTCAAAGTACACCTTGGATCAAATCCAGGACCCATTAAATTAGTTGAAGTGTTTCCATTTACTTCAAAGGATGCTGGATCCAAGCCATCACATCTGCAGCTCTCCAAAAGTACTGCTTGTCTCAAATACACCTACTTAAATTCAATTAAGAGTAGAATAAAACCTCCCAAAGAAAATGTGATGACACTCTGTCCCACAGAAAATACTGAAATGCTATATTATGAAGCATAACAAAAGAAATCCAAATAACCAAATACTGTAACAAACATGATGACAGAGGCAGACAGATTTCCTGATTTCAGTCAAGAACTGATTGAAATTTGCTAGAACTATCACTCACCTCTTGCTCATTTGATTTGTTGATTCGTCTGACTTTCATGTACATATATACTGAAATACATATGAATTATCTTAAAAGTTTCAAAAAAATTAATTTGAATTGTTCATAAGAAAGGCTAATTACTTCTGCAGTCTTAAATTCAACATAATTGCTATGACCTGAGTTGAATGATTCATAGATTCTTGTAGTTGTACATGCCCAGGAAATAATTTAATAAATTTTCGTGAGGTTTTTTTAGTACTAAGTTGTCCCAGGTGAATGGAAAAGAAATGTGGGAGACAGTTTTTCTGTTGGTGCATAGTTCTTCAGAGCTTTCACAATAAGCTTTCACCAATAAGATTGGTGTCAGTATCTTTAAGCTCCATTCATAGTAATCTGAGAACTACTAAAGAGATCTCTGTCTGTTATCAAGATCTGTTAAAAAAAAAATAGTTAAACAGTGTAGATTGCTAGATCACTTGCTGGTTATTGTGTCAGTAAGTCAGAAATATAGAACATTTAAAAAAATTCTCTGAAAGAACAGGCAAAACAGTTTTAATTCTTCTGTCCCTACATAATTTAGGCTTCAGCCTGTACCATTTGACTTTATTCCCATTACAGCCAGAGAGGATCTGTTTTTCTGGATCAGTTTAATTCTGGAAATTAACTCTCAGGGAGGAGTGAGTCCATTATGGTTATAAAGGCATATCTGAAAAACCACCTCCACGAGGTACAATATATAATTGGCTGCAATAAAATCAATGGGGCCATGGAACGAAATTACTAGAATATATAGTCATGCATTTCAGGGCAGACAAATAACTTCTCTGACATATATCTGAATCTAACAACTTTATTTAATCTATTTATTTCAGAGATTAATGGAATCTCTTTAACAAAGAACAGATAAGATGCTGTCAGCAGTATCACAAAACCATTCTAATTATAAGGACTCACACTGTAAGTTCCAGAAATTGCTCACCCAAACACTTACCAGTGAAGTCCTATAGTTGAAAAGGAATGGAAGAAGAGATTTTTCCATTTGTTTTCGAACTAGCACTGTGCAGTTCTTGATTAGGAGAACATGTCTGCACATGAAGTATCAGTGGGGGCTGATGAACATATATTTGATTTAAACATTATTCCTGAAGTTACGCTGCATATTTCCACTAAATAACTTCTACTGTGACATTCAGCCTCTATTTCTGTTTCCCCAGGGATTGTTTATAGCTTTTATAATATATGTAATTAGTGGAATATTTCCTGAAAAACCTGTATAGATGGCTCTTCATTTGCAAACTTCTTAAAAAAATTTCTTCTAGGTATCTGTTATTCCACGTTCAAGTTACTGGTTCAGCTGGGCTGGATGTGTAGCTTTCAAAGAAATAGTAAAGTAATTATTAAATCAGGTTATTTTAAAGTACTATCTAGATGTCTTAGGTAGCCCACATTTGAACAGCATATCCTATAACATGATTTGAGGATGCACACCCAAAAGACTGAAATGCAAGTCACTTTTCAAGGCAGGGTATTTTTCAAAAAATAAAGCAATTGTTTAACAGCATGTAGTATGACTTATTTTGAAAGTTGTGGCAAAGGAGTTCCAAAAGCTACTTATAAATGTGAGAACAATAAAGGGAAGAGGTGAGGTCCGTTCTTGGACTGTGTCCAGTTCTGATATACCTGTTGCCCACAAAGTCTAGAACTTCTTTTTAACACGACATTCAAATTTTGTGAGGTTTCACCTAACAAAGCTCTTAATTTAGTTATGTATAGTCAATGCCTCTAACAAAATACACACCAGCAATATGAGGAAAGCATTCTTTAACATATAGTGCCCCTATACTTAAACACAAAGAAAAAATTGTGCAACAATAGCTGAAGTGGCAACTTCTCTTTACAAAGTTCGACAATAAAATGATGCTCAGAATGTTAGGTTTATGAAAATATCAGACAGAATGCTTACAGTTGTTCAGCTTACAAACTGATGAAACGGCCTTCAATTACAGCTTGTCTGTCTGGCAGTGTGTAATATGGTTTTACACTTATTAGAGGTAATAATGGGTAAGTATTAAGATAGAAAAAATGAAGTGGTTTATAATGAAAGCATCCTTATTATTACACATCCTGCAGTATCCTCATAAAACTCCCAAGCAACTAATCATGATATTTTATTTAATTATGTTAGGCATTCTATTCTAGAGATGACAATGTAGTGGTAAAAACTAAAAGGATGAGCTCAGATTTTAATCGGTGAACTGTGGAAATGGTTAGTGAACTAAACAATATGAAAATATGCAGACCAAAAAGTGTATTTTGAATGAGAATGAAAGGCGACTGCTTTGACAACAAAAGTTCTGTGCTGGTTTGAAAGCAAAACCAGTGAGAGACTCCAAGTCAGAAGTACAATTTAATAAGAGGAAAGGAAAAGAAGTAAAACAAAGTAAAATAAAATAAATTCAGTAGTACAAAATACCACTGACAAAGTCAGAATACAACCTGACCACCCTGTTAGAGTGGTAGTAGCTGTTCAGATGAAATGGTCTTGTTGAAGCAGTGATCCTGTAGAAGAGGTCTGGTAGCTCTTGTCCTCTGGGAACCCAGTGGGGAAAAGGCCTCCTGTGCTGTCCCGAACCCCAGATTATATCCATGTGGGAATGCTTGGCTCCTCCCCCTGGGCGGAGCATCTCACAATGGGCTGATATCTGTGAGTCATGTAATGGTTCCCTGATGGCCCATTAAACAGAGACAGCTCCCGGGGGAGTTATCTATGAGTCATGGGCAAGGCATTGATGAGCCATTAGCAGCAGATAAGGGAAACACTGCCCCACCTGGTTTCAACAGCTCATGAAGATGGTGATAGAATACATACTGTGGGCACATCTTACATTTTAACCTAGGACAAGGTGCTCTAAGTATTTACCAGAGTTATAAACATTGTTCTACATAGTTCAAGTTTCAAGGCTTACAGTTCACCTTCCCTACTGTTCTGATCTGGACTGCTACCTTAATGGTGTGATAAATACTTCTGTGAATATCAGTGAAACAGACTGGGAATAGTTCCAATTTATAGTGCTAAATCTTAAGTTTCTCTTAAATAAATGTTTACTGAGCTCTCAAGCTGTTTTTTTAATGCATAAATGCTGAGAAGCTGAGCATGCAGTGGTTGTTTTCCAAATTGTTTGGAAATTTGTATGGTTTTTTCCCTAGAACACTTTAGGAAGGAGATTGGAAATATTATTTATGACACTTCTTCTGCCTAGGAGTAATAGTATCTAATGAGCTGTTCCTTCTTTTCAGAGTATGTGTGATGAAGATATGGTAGGAACTGAAGCAATAGCAGAATTTTTAATTAATAGTGAGGAGACAAAAGTGGTAAGTACTGTATTTCATTTTAAAATAGTCTTTTCAGCATTGAACTTTATTTAAGACTTGTTGTGATCTGAACTTAATGCTAAACTGGCAGAACACATGACTGTATCAGAAATTGCAGTACCTTATATATCTTATCATTTTGTGTAAATGTGTCAGGACCAGAGACAGTGGGCACAAGAGGCTCCTCCTGAACATCAGGAAGCATTTATAACTTCATTTATAACACTTACTTATTTTGTAAATGCGATGGTGCTTGAGCACTTGGTACAGGCTGCCCAGAGAGATTGTGGAGTATCCATCTTTGGAGATGTTGAGAGCCCTTTGGATGTGGTCCTGGGCAACTGGCTCTAGATGGTCCTGCTTGAGCAGACATGTTGGGCACGATGACCTCCAGAAGTCCATTCCAGCTTCAGTCATTCTGTGATTCTGCCCCTGTTAATCACAGTATAAGTTAACTTATTTTTCCTAATGCGATGAGCATTTCTCAGCTGTGAACTGGCTTGGTGAATCCTGTGTATATGTAATTTTGAGTCTAATAAAT
This sequence comes from Cettia cetti, assembly GCA_013401135.1. Taxonomy (NCBI): domain Eukaryota; kingdom Metazoa; phylum Chordata; class Aves; order Passeriformes; family Sylviidae; genus Cettia; species Cettia cetti. Next base: position 31,207 of record VZUI01048424.1, on the reverse strand, counting down.
GGTTTATATTTATTGTTGCAGTTAGATTTGACACAGCTCTAAAGTAAATGTCGCTGTGAGTGTGTTTAGCAATTGGACATTTAACTGTAATAATACTTCTTTCTAGTAGCAACAACAACAAAAATTTAACATATCTCCACAGGCAAGACTAAAGCTCTTTCCCCATCAAACAGGGGAGCTACATATTCTGGGAGTCGTTTATAATCTTGGCAGTGTTCAAGGTGCTGTGTCATTAGATGGGATAGATCCTTCTATTGGATTACAGACAGGTAAGTGTGTTATTGCCTTAAATTGTGTGTTTCTGGAAGGAGGAGAGATCGCTTCTGCAGTGTAGAACTAAGTTCTAGTGTTCAGTGTTTGACTACCATGATACAAGGCCTTCCATCAGGTAGGGATGTAGATCTAAGAGAAACAACTGAAATAGGACAGGAACAAATTGGCTCCTGTAGGATCCCGTAAGGAAGGATGCCAGGTCCATCCTTTATTGCTCCTTTTAAATTGTGTTTGAATTTTTGAAACCAGGAAAAGTTAAAATGTAAATATTCCATCTATGCCACGTTGAATCTATAACAGCTTCCATTGTCTCTCTTGCTGTTAATTTTTCTTCTGCATCTTTTTGCATTAACTTTCAGCTTTTATCCAAATGCTGCACTGAAGTCCTTTTTGTAGAATCCTAAATTTAAATTTGGCTGATACAGTTTTTTTTAGCATCTTGAGTTCTCTTTCCTTTACATTCATGTATAAATGGACAATTAATTGCATGCTGCTTGATCTGTTTTCTTGAATCATTCATCTGAAATTGTCTCTCACATGGAAATTTAGTTGTTAGATGAAATGGACATTAAAATGTGTGAAAGTTCTGAAAGAAACAGAAGCTTCTTTATCTAGAGGCTGAAAACTTTTTGAATAAAAAAACACTTGAGGAGTGGTGGCTGTCTTTAAAGGAAATAATCCTTTAGGTGACTTTTCCAGCCTGGCAGAAATTGGAAAAGGAAATAAATGCATCATCTTCATGCACTATGTCTGTTGCTTCCCTTACAGTTTTAGTCAAACTATTGAAGGGCAGGGTAAGTCCACAACAATGGATAACTGGTTGTTGGAACTTGAACTAGCCAGGTGTAATGTGGCTGTAAGCTTTGAATTATTGTTTGTTGACGATGCTGCTTAATCAATGAGGACCGCATGTGCCCAATAAAAAAAAATTAAAATTACTTTCAAGATTGGATTGGGAGTTTTGGATCTTGACAAAGTCAGGAATTACTTAAAAAAACTCAAATAAACAAAAGTTTTCAAATTTTTTTTCAGGAAAGTTTGTTTCCAATGGGTTATCTGTACGAGGACGACAAGATTTAGAAATCCAAGGACCTCGACTTAATAACACAAAAGAGGAAAAAACATCAATTAAATATGGACCCGATCGACGTTTAGATCCCATTATTACAGAAGAGATGCCTTTGTTAGAGGTATGTAGCTACTTCCTGTTGGCAGCTTTGAAAAAATAGCTGAATGCAGTTTATAAATGTAATTCTAACAATGGCAACTTGGAATTTGTTAATGCCTAAATCTTTCCAGGTAATTTCTGATCTGTCAGTGACAAACTTATGTGGATTTTTTTCAATTGAAACTTGAAGCCTCAAAATTAGTATCTCCTGAGGTTGCTGTATTCCCTTCAGAATTTTAGTAGGCAACAGCTTTGATAGCTAGGTTTTAAGGTGAAAGGGGAGCAGGCAAAGAAGCTTTTTTTCTGTTTGCTTGCCGTCCATGTAGAAAAGTTATTTGAGCTGGTTAATTCAAATACAGTGCTTTTCCTTTCTAGGGTTATTAAAATGGTCTGGGTAACTGGTTAATGACAGGGCCCTATAGAGTGGGATGATCAGCTAGAAGGGACTACTGTGATCATCCAGTCCAGCTGCCTGACCAAGTTACAGTACATTAGTGGCTTTGTCCAAATGCCTCTTGAACAGTGACAGGCTTGGGGCATTGGCTGCCTCTCTAGGAAGCCTATTCCACTGTTTGACCACCCTCTCCATACAGAAATGCATCTTAATGTCCAGTCTAAACCTACCCCAGTGCAACTTTGAGCCATTCCCATGTGTCTGATCACTGGATTTCAGGGTGAAGATATCTGCACTTCCCTCTTCACTTCCCCTCCACTCTGGAAGCTCTAGGCAGTAGTATAGTTTGTGTTAATGGTTGTTTTCATGGCATTCCCAGCTTGGCTCAGTGTTCAGGTTTTTATTTTCTCCATTTCTTTCCCATACAGGTATTCTTTATAAATTTCCCTACAGGGCTTCTCTGTGGAGAAATCAGAAAAGCGTACGTGGAATTTGTGAACGTAAGCAAGTGTCCCCTTACTGCACTGAAGGTCGTGTCCAAGCATCCAGAATTTTTCACTTTTGGTGGAAATACTGCGGTTTTAACGCCACTAAGTCCTTCAGCCTCTGAGAACTGTAGTGCTTACAAGACTGTTGTGACAGATCCTACCTCTGTGCGAACAGCACTGCTCTCTTCAGCTTCTTCTGCAGACTTTGGGCTTGGCACGGGAGGCTCACCTGAAGTAATACAGGTTCCACTTCCTGATGCTGTTCTTCTTCCTGGGGCTTCAGTGCAGCTGCCAATGTGGTTACGGGGACCAGATGAAGAAGGTGTTCATGAAATTAACTTCTTGTTTTACTATGAAAGTATTAAAAAGCACTCAAAAATGTGGTAAGTTTTTCTAATCTACCTTTTCTGTCATACTTATTAGACACATTAGATTCTGTGATTGTAATAGTAAAAGTAAATATTACTGAATTTCTCTCAATTGCAGTGATGTGAAAATGGCCTGTTACCTGCTATTGTAAGCAATATTTTTTCTACTATATGATCTAATTTCTGTAGGAAATTGTATAGCCTACACTGCTTTTATTAAAGTACTAAATTATTAAAATAATTTACTAGAAGGAGGGTTAATGGAATGCTGTTCAAACAAACTATTCGTATTTAGTTCCTCTGGAACCACATCTTTCTGAGGCATAGGGTGAAAAATCATAACCTAATTTGTTTCTACCTTTTATAAACAAAATCTTGTCTACCTTGAATGAGGGATTTTGTTCTTAGTTAAAATTTGGTTAGTAATTATATTGTGATGAAATATGTCCTCTTTGGAGGGGTTAAATACCAAGTTTGACTTGCATGCTGTTGTATAGTTCCTTTTTGGACCATTTTGAGAGAGTCCACAGTCAAGTTTGACACCACAAGCTAAACAATTCCAAGAAATTCATTCACCACTTCCTGTGGGCAGGCAGAAAAGGGAGGCTCTGTCATGTGTAATGGTGACTTGGGAAGACATGTCATCAGGCCCTGCTTTCTCCTTCTCCCTAGTTTTATTGCTGAGCATGTCACCCAATGGTATGGAATATCCTGTTGGTCAGCTGTCCCAGTGTGCCCCCTCCCATCCTGTGCAACCCCAGCCTGCTTGCTGGTGGGGTAGGGTGAGGAGCAGAAAAGGCCTTGAACCCGTGCAGCCTCTTCTCAGCAATAATGAAAACATCCCTGTGTCAACACTACTTCTAGCACAAATCCAAAACATGGCCACTTACCAGCTGCTGTGAAGAAAATTAACTATCCCAGCCTAAACCTGCACACTTGGTATCTGTACCAGGGTTACTTCAGATAAGCTCTAGTAAGATTGACTGAGTGTCTTCTTGTGGATCAAGTTTTTCTGGGCTAGTTCTGAGAGAGAGACAAAGTCCATGTGCTGTGAGACTGGTTTGCAGTATAAACCAAAGCAGAGTAAGTTGAAGATGGTTGAGAGAGTGGATCAGTAGCATATTCTCAAAACTGAAGTCATGCAAATGCAGCTTGGTTTAGATTTTTCTGTAGCTTCTGAAATACCAAAGTTAGCAGTTCATTTGGCTCTGAGCTAGTCTGTAGAAATAGGGAATTTGTCCCCCTACAGCTCACAGTATTCAGAAACAGAGGGGTTTGAGTAATGTACTTGTTCCTTACTCTACTGAAGTTTTAAGGGGAACTTAAGAGAGCTGCTCTGGTTTAGCAGTGCTCTTTGTAGACTGAACATAGTTTTTAAGTGTTCAAAAAATGATGTAATTTGTGCCACTTGGAAGATATACAGGTATCTGTATATTTGAATATTAACTGCAAAACTTAAAAGTTCTTCTGTAATTATGACATTGTGAAGTAGAGTTTAGGAAGCCACTGATTTTTCCCTCTGAAAACCAAGTGTCACATGATATTTCAACATATTTAGTAGGTAATGCATATCAAACTTTTACATGCTTCTAAAATGTTGCCAAGTGGAAGTTACTGTAACTCAAAGCTTCTACATAGGAAACACTCATGTGTTTAGGTGGTGTCTAAGAATGGAATTGTATTCTTCTTTAGAAAAGCAGGAAGATAACTTTCACAAAGGGACTGCTGTCCTGGAGGTAGAGCATGCCTGGAAAAAGACAGGGTAGCAGTGGTTTGGTGCTCTTTTTTTAAAATTCTCTTTTCAGGAGCATTTATTGAATGCAGTGGTATTCTAAGTGCTTTTTAGTAAATATTTATGGCAAGAGATGTGACTAAGTAATGGTCTTTCTCTGCTTATTAACTCAGAAGCTGTTTTCCAGAGCATTTGGTGACATTGGATAACTTAATGATATCTGTATGCCAATACATGTCTGTCTGCTTTCACTCTGCCAGTTGTCTTTACATCTGAAACATTTCTGAAGTATTTTTTGTCATAGTAACACCTGAACCTTTTTCTCCAGTATTTCACACTGGCTGAGACTGTGTGTTTAAAGAGCACCTATCCATGCAGCAAGATGGTTAAAAATAAAGTAGGTTTGATAGGATATCTTCAGTGAAAAGTGTGTATTGAAACGAACAAATTGTTTAATAGCCTTAATGTTGACAAACATAAAAGCTAAATTTCTTGATGTCATGTTCTGGGCAGTCCTGATTGTTCAAAATGTTGGCTTTTTTCCTTTCTCTCCTCCCCTTTCCTCCATTTCTTAGTCATAGAGTATTAAGGCACACTGCAGTTATTTGTACCAGCCGGTCTCTGCACATTCGGGCTACTGTCTGCAGAAGTAATGCACTTGGGGATGAAGAAGGCAGAGGGGACAACATGTTGCTCTTTGTGGATGTAGAAAATATCAATACTGTAAGTTCTTATTCTATTAATTCTGATACTGTCCTGAAGCTCAGCAGATAAGAACCAAGACTCAATTTTTTCTACAGTAACTTTGTAAACAAACCCCCCCCCCCATGCATATTTGATCATTCAGTTACTGTTGGAAATAATGTTGGATATAATGTGAAGTTATATCCTAACTCTCTGAAAGTCTCCTATACTAATGATATTGCAAGGCTATAGTTCATAGTGCTTTTAGGAAGATTTATTCCAGGCTGATGAATGCTCTTGATCACAGCTTCCAAGGTTGTCTCATTCAGAACTGTGTCCCCTGCAACCTTTCAGTGAAAACACTGGAAGAATTAGTGATAATGCCAAAGTCAAAATTTAAGCTTGAATTTGAAGGAAGTTTGTGTTTACATTTGTCACCAAACTGTAAAGACATTTTTGCTGATACAATCCAAATACAGATATGTCCGTTGTGATCTGTTGACTTACTAAAGCAGATGAAAATACTCACTTTTCCAAACCATGCTAATTTAAATTTACTCATTTTTTTGGTGAAGCTGCTCCCATTTTTTCAATCACAAAGCAAGGTAACTGAATTGTCTGTTTGTAGAATTCATAGACGCTTAGTTGGTGAAGGAACCACTGAGCTGATTTTCTTTTGAAGGTGTGTGCACTCTGGTTTTTTTCTTCATTTACTGAATATTGTCCACTCCTTTAAGGAGGGAGGAAAGTTTTTATAAAGGACGTACCAAGTTAACAATGTGAGAGGCTTATTTTTCCACTATGACCTCACTCTTTACAAGAGTGAGCTACATTTTATTGTGTAGATATGTCAACCCAAATCAGATCTTTAGTTTCTAGGATTTATGATATAGTAATGCTCCTAAAGTAATCCTAGAAACTAAGTAGCCTTGTGGACAGTGTTCTGCATTGAAGTTAAAAAGCCTAGTTTTTGTTCAAGTTGTTCTTAATCTAAAATACTAGCTTGTGGGTCTTTTTTTGGGGGATCCATATTTCCTCTTTGTGTGGCTTGTTTACTGGAATTGGAAGTTGCTGTGATCTAGGACTGTTGCTTTTACTTTTCAGTGGGTCTTGAATCTTTCCTTTTCTCTAAATACTGTGTGTTATGAGTGCTGTGAATAATGAGTTAAATTAAGATTCTAACAGTGCTACCTTGCAGTGAACACTTATTGTGCAGTGTAGCACATCTCAGTTGTGATTGGTTTTCTTTGACTTAACTTTTGTCTGTTCCTTAGAGTGAGACGGGTGTTAAGGAATTTCATATAGTGCAAGTTTCAAGCAATAGCAAGCACTGGAAGCTTCAAAAATCTGTTAACATCTCTGGAGACAAAGGTGTGTATCTTTATCACCAAAATGGTGGCAAGTCTAGCTTTTGGCTGATAAAAACAGTTAAAAGACTCTTACAAGGGGCTGAATTTGGCTTTCAGAATAACTAGTTTCCAAAAACTTTGTCCATTTCAAACATACTAAAGCCCTTCTTTTGTTATATTTCAAGAAGTATATATTTACAGATAACTTATTCAGGCTTACTTAATTTTAAAAACAAGCTTAATTTACAGGTAAATTGTTTCTGTGATGTAGAGAAATCCATGTCTGGGGTGGCTGATAACTCCCCTCAAAAGAAATATGGTTGTGTTGTGTGCCATTGCAATGCCTGATTAGCTGTGCTTGTTGAGTGTCATCAGTGTGTTTCCTGTTTGTGAATGTTGAAGACACATGACTTTTGCCTGAGGGACTCTGATTATGCTGAGGGTGAAAGAAAATCTTGCCACTTTTTTCTTTCAGATACTAAACTGGCTAGCAGAGAGAGAGCCAAGTTGTGTTTTAAAGCAGTCAGATGCAAAAACTCAGAAGGTAGGTCCTTTCTTGAATGTGGTAACTTTTTGAAAAAATACTCTTTGGGATGCTGTATGCTGAAGTTGTGACTTCTCATGATGCTAAAACAGTGCTTTCTCTTTTTATCCCCTAGAAAATTACACATTTGCAGATATTGTCTTTGGAAATGAACAGGTAGGTGGATGGGTACAACTGCATATTTTGTCTTGTGTGAGCTGTCCCTGTCATGTGAAAGGACAAAGAGTGGTAAGGTAACCTAAGCTAGCATACAGTCAGGAATATTAGGATCCCAGCTCCACAGTTGAACTACTTTGGAATCACATTACAGTGCTGGCTTTTTCTGCTAATGCTTTTCCTTCCTTTTCAGCTCTTTGGAGTAGTTATTTTAAATATATCCTAGCCCTCTAGTTTTCTAGTAGAGGCCTGCAGATATCAGATCCTTGTTCTTAATTATACTTTTACTAGAGCAGGCTAAAAAGTCTAATTACCGCTTATTTGAAGAACTGGAAAACCAATGGATGTCGGTCCCAGAATTTCAAAACTACTACAAGAGATTGCAGTGGGTTCAAGGAGTCTGTTTGATTTTTCTGGAAGTTCAGGATTTTAGACTACCATGTTCTTCTAATATTTACCAAACATAGAGATATTGAGTAATCCTTTCAATAATGATCTTGGTACTACAAATGCTTTTCCAAAACCTGAGGAAGGTAGGCCACTTGCATTAGGTGAGAAATCTGCATAGTGGATTTAGTCAGTTGGATGTCAGATTGCTTTTTTTTTTTTTTTTTATGCTGATCATTCATTTTTCCTGTATGTATTCAGCTTTTAAAGTCAAAGAAGGCCTATTCACTGCCATTTAATTTCATAGGCATATAAATTGAAATTAGGACTAAAAATCTGAGGTAGAGGATCCCTCTGTATTTTTAGAGTTGGAATCTGAGCTACAGGAACTTTAGCTTTCCTTGAGAACATTTTATTACAATGGGGGAATGAGGAGGGTGCAGTTGCTTCAGAAGTGGATTTTCTCCCTGAGTATCAGCGTTCTGCTAGTGCAATAATAAGCAGCTTTACAACAGCATATTCTGGAAAAGCCAGCATTTTTGTAAAGGGAGGGGTTGCTAAGCTGAAGTTGCTTGCTTATCCTGTTGTCTCCAACAGGACACAGTATCATTACTGTTGCTCTAAAAACATCAGTTTCCTTACCCCGGTTTTGGTGTTGGAAGAGCTTGGTACACATGACAGCACAGTGCTTCTGTTTGTGCCATGGATCTATGGGGATGTGCTGTGCAATCTATTTGACTGCTATTGCTAGCAAAGTGTATGTTCCTAACTTAGATAAATAATTCTAGCTGAGCTGAGGAAAATATTAGTAAGCAAAAATGACTTTTGTGTGACTTAGTTGGATGCTTCAGCTCTCTCTCTGAGACTTGATATATCACAGTAGGCTGCTTTGTGATGATAATCAAAGCTCCTATTTCCAAGTTTGGTATTTGTAGTTCTAAACTAGCAAGTTATAGCTCTGTTTTCCCTGTATTAACTTTAGCAGCCCTTTAAGTAGGGCTGTACTCTAACAGGTCAATCACAGAAGCCAAGGTGTCTGGCATCCTGTAGTTTTGCAAAGAGAAGCCAACCGGGATAATGGAACTGAAATGCTTCAATAATGAGCTCTGTTAGAGCAACTTGAGTCAGCTCACATCCTGTTCTGAACACTTTCTTCCTTTTTTTCTCTTGTAGATAATAAGTTCAGCTAGTCCTTGTGCAGACTTCTTTTTCCAAAGCTTATCCTCTGAATTTAAAAGAACACAAGTGCAATCTCATCCTCATGCATCTCAAAGGGCAGTGAAACAATCATTTGATGAAACAGTTAGATTGATACAAAGATGCAGTGAAGTTGATTTGAACATTGTGGTACTGTGGAAGGTATGTATGGTTGTGGCCTTTGTGGTAATTTGGACATAAAACAGTTATAAAATAATGTGGCGTCCTGAACTTCCAGGCATATGCATGTGAAATATAGGGTTGATTTTTTTTTCTGAAAACATTGAAAAAAACTATAATGATGCCAAAAGCAAAGATTGTTTTTGTATCTGTTATTGTAATAAGTGTCCTTAAATGGTTTTACATTACTCTGGATGCACCCAGTTCTTGCAAGTTCTCTTTTAAAAGAGAAAATTATGAAATCTTAATCTAAGAGATTTGTTAATGCTTGATCTTACAGAATTGTAAGTGACCTAGTCTGCTTTGACAAAAGAGTCTCATTGGAAGCAGTGGAAATTGGCATAAATGTGTCATGCTAGCCTCTAAGTTTTGATCAGTACAGCATGTTCCACCTAAGTTTGGGAGCAATAAGTAATTCTGTGTTGTGAACCTTACGATAGTTTCTGGTCTGCAGATGTCTTTGTATTATGTTCTGTAGGCATATGTTGTGGAAGACAACAAGCAGCTTATTTTGGAGGGCCAGCATCATGTTGCCCTTAACACAATTGGGAAGGAGGCCTTTTCATTTCCTCAGAAACAGGTAATCTACTGTGAGCTTTTCCTTTAGAATTCTTCTTTCTCTAAATGAACTTAATGGATTCTTTAGTATATAAGTGGAAGCTTTTGTAGAATCTTAACATCAGATACATGTTACTACTAAATAATTCAGGCTAACTCCAGATTTGCTTAGTGTTCTGTATTGCACTAGCCAGGCCCAGTTGAACTATGAGAAAAGCAATATGCAGGTAAGCAGGTTGATGAGCTGTTGTTGACGTAAACTGTTCTCTGGTGTTTCAGGTAGAACTAGAAACTTGTTAATGACATGAAAGGTAATGATTATTTCATAGCAAAGTTAATAGTAAAATGGTGAAGTTTGCAGTTGTTTTGCTTGATGAAAGCAAACAGCATCTGTAAGAAACTGGTGACTGTCTTCTGGTACTTGAATTGATAACAACTATGGAAGATACAGATGAGGTTCTATAAAAACCCCTGTGCTAAATTCAGTTTATGTGAGTGAGGACTAATGTGCAGAATAAGATGAAGTAAGTCTTGTGCTTGTTTAGTGTTCTACTGATCAGCTCATTGCTCTCCCTTTCTTTTTTTTGGTGCCATTCTTAATGTTTTTACCAATATTTCAAACATAATACGTAGCTTTTAGTGAGTTCTTAAAGTTGCAGCAACGAGTACTATCTATTAGTTTTGTCAAGAAAACAATACAGGACAAATGTTTTCCTCTAAATACCATGCTATAATGCAAGTAGTGAATTACTCTGAAGCTGTGCATTTGGCTTTGGTTCATAAGCCTTTAAGTATTTGTACATTGCTAAGATTTTTTCCATTTAGTTCTTTGTGCCATGAAATAAATGGGAATTTGTACACATGGGGTCTAGCTATGCTGAGCAGTACAAGAGGCTGTATTAATCTAATGACAACTGTCTCCTCAGGTATTACTTTCCCTATCTTAATGTATATGCAGAATAGTAGATCACACTGTAGACATCTAAGGCTAGGAGAAAAAATAGTGTGAACATCTGATCTCATTAAGTTCTGGTTCTCAGAAATGAATAGGAAGAGAAAATAGAAATGAATCACATCTGCATCCTAAAATAAACAAAGGACTGAATAGGGTATGGGTAGAAATTTGCATTTCTTGTTGACTGGAATTCTGTTTGTCTGTATCACAATCAATTTCAAACTAAAGAAATTAATCGTGCTGCCAGCAACAAAGAGAACCTATATGTCCTCTCAATTTTTTTTGAGGAATATATGCTACTATATTACCATTCTCTGTCTAAAATCTGTTTCTCATCAGGTTTTATTACAACTATCTTCATATAGAGTCTACATTGATTATTGTATTTGCTTGTTTGAGCATGAGGAACACGTCCTTTGAAGCATTCTGTACCTTGGTTGGAAGCAAAAAAGCATCTGCATTGTCATGCAGTTGAAATCTGCTATAAGACTAATTGATTATTGAGGGTTTTTTTAACAAACATGTAGATTCTGTGTCCTCATGATAACCAAAGCCCAGAGTTAGCATGAATTTTAAGAACCTGTAATCTCAGGTGCTAAGAATTAAGATATTGCATATCCTGATGTGTACTACTTTTCTAAAAATTGGCTTATAATACTGTGAGGAGAGCAGATAAACCCTGAGGTAGGAGGTGAGGTATAACAAATTAATTGATCTGAGACTTTGCAGCAGTTCACTTCATTCAGTCCACTTTTCAGAATTAAAAGAATCCCCAAAATAGAATTAAATTAGGCTAGCTAGAGAAAACAATGTACTTAATCTCTTAAGACTTGCATATTGTCTTTGAATTATCTTGCTTTTGCAAGATATCACAAGCAATGGAAAGCTGGGGAGGAGCAGTGGAATAAAATCCCAAACACAGACTTTACTTCTGATTTAATATTTTTGATATTTTCAGTATAGAGTTTTGTCTTTTCTGTATTTTTTCTCCTAAGTCATGAACATGGTTGGTAGACTACCAATAGACTGTCCTGAGTTGCCTTGTGCTGACAAATATTGAAGCTGGTTGTTTTCTGAGAACTCAACAGCAGAGGGAGATGGAGGTGCATGCTTTTTACCAACATGTTACCAGTGTAACCGGTTCATAAATGATAGAGGGCCGCTCTGATCTGGGGGAAAAAAAAAATAAATTGCAGATTAATGGATACAAGGGTCCACTCTGCATTTATTGCCGTGTTTTATTTGTTGCTCCTTTACAGTGACTTTTCTTTTTGACTTCTTTTGCTTCATGTTGTTGTATCCAGCAAAGGAGTTTTTGTGTGCTAGCAGACACAGCCACCCCCAGCCCAAGAACAGTCTCACAATGGACATTGAGGAAACATGAACAAAATTGCTCTCTGCAGCCACCCCCCCACCTTATTTCTTCTAGTCCTCTGAGAAATGGCTCAAATCTAAGCCAAATTAAACAAATAACTCCGTTGAACAAAATGAGATTGCTTACTTTGTATTTTGGTTAAATTCTCTGTATTGATTGGCTTTTGCTACGTTGTCAATTGTGGTGTATCTCACATTAATCCTTTGCCAGCTTCTAAATATGTAGTTTGGATTCACAGAAGCTTCTACTACTTCAGGGAAACAAAGCTTCAGAAAAGCACTGTGAAGTACTAGTGAAGAACAGGAGATTGATATTCTTCAGCACTGTTATGTTTAAGTTGTTCTAGCAGTTGCTGGTAGATTGGTAGTTGGGTGAACTGTCATAAATTTGTCCTCTTGTATGTGTAAGATGTTGGACTGCTGACTGAGCCACAGGGATGGGTGGTTACTTCTGCTTGGTTCCTTGTGGGACATTTAATGCACAACAGGGATGTGGACAGACAACAGGGTGCAATTATTCCTGTATTGCAGTAGCATAACTTGCTGTAGTATTTGATAAAATCAAGATGTAACCTCTGGTTACAGTGGGGCTTGGGGAAAGGCTAAAATACTTTTCTGGGTAAAATTTCTATATGTACCAACAGATTAAAAATGTCAGTAACAGTAAAATTACAGTAAAATAACAAGATCGTTGATGCTCCAATTCATGTGCTCTCTTCCCGTGTTTGTTCAACAAAATAGAAATAGATATAGTAAATCTTTTTCATTCCAACCACTACAATAACTATGACTTTAAAGCTGGTTTTCTGTCACTGAATACAGATGCTTTTTGTTGTTTGCACTAGAGATTTTTTTTGTACAACAGAGTAGCACTGCTTTTGAGCCTAGACTACTGGACACAGTAGGCTTACCAGGATATGTGGTGATCTACTTAGACTTTTATGTTCTAGAAGTTTGGAGCCATAACATGTTGTGTGCTGAAGGAACACTTAGAGAATATTGACTTTGTTAAAGCATTTGTTTCATGTAGAAGTCTCTGGATTATATGGAAAACATTTTCTTATCCTTCCTTTCTTTTATATTTTTGAAAAAAATGTCCTTTGGCTAAAGGTAGGGGAAAAAATGCTAAATATAGTTTATTGCCTTGAATCAGAAGGTGCCACAAAGTGGTAGGTTAGTAGTCACAGGCAACAATCAATATATGAAGAAAAAAAATCACATAAGGTGTAAGTAAAGTGAAATGCTTGGAATAGATCCATTTCAGGCCAAGTAATAAAAGCCTCACTTATAAATTTGTAAGTCATGACTGGTTTTTTGACAATGATACTGCTGTAGATTCTATTTCTCTTTTGAAACATGCTTTTTGGAATCAGGTAGTTCTAACTGAAGGTCAGCTTAAGATTGCACCTGAAATACACCTATTCTGTCCCTTCTTCTTGACCTCTCTACCTTAAATTACTGAAATGACAAAAACTTGAAATGCATTAAACATCCAGTCACAGGCAGGACTGTTGATTAATATTATTTTTTACTGCTCTCTTCCCTGTTTTTCTAATCTGGTGAATTCAATCCAAAAGATTAAAAAAGAAAAGTGCAGTGTAATGTGGTGGGATGGAAATAATAGTGGAAGTAATTAGGCATTTGACACACTTCTGGTGTGCAAAGGCTTCATACCAATGGAAGGTGAGAAGCAGCCTAGAGGTTTGTCATTTGAATGTTGGCATGTTGGGAATAGCATCCATCCTTCCCAGGTATGCTTCAGGACTGCACATGATTATTCTTCTTTACTCCTGTGCATTAGACCGGGTTTAGGCCAAAGTAAAATCCATATATATAGTGTATGGATGCAGGATTTTTGACAGTATCCTACAGAGAGGATAATTTTTGCCAAGACTGCTTCTTAAAATATATGCAGCTTAATGAGTCAGCAACAGTTTGGTTGGAAGCTGGAATTCTTGAAATGTAGGAGAGGGTAGGGTTTAAGTAAGTGTTTTTCCTATTACTGGAAGTGACATCTTTTGCTAGTTCAGGACTTTTTTTTACAGAGTACGTGGGAGGAGATGCTTGAATAAAACAGATTGTTGGAATGGATTTAATACTTTCCTTAAGCCACCTCAGTAGAGAAAAAGCAAAGTTCTTAAGTTCAAGAGCTGAAATACACATTTTTCACTTTGTTGTATCAATTAATGGAGCAGATAGAGTACCAGTTTGGGAGGACTGGCTTATATTATTGTCGTGAATGCAATATTCCAAATAGCTGCAACATTTGATCTGCTGCTTTACCCATTTTGGACTGCAGAGCTGGATGGTATCTGTTTTCAAATGTATTATTCTTGGTGTCAGTAAAATACTGTTCCTGGAGTTGTCATTTCTGTAGTTGAGAGCTAGAATGAATGAGTCACATGTTGAAGGAAGCAACTTATTAACTGAGGTTTTAAAATGGAAATTCTCAGATGTAAAATGGGAAAGGGAGAAAAGCACATCACTTAGATGTCTTACTGTACTGCTTTCATATATTTTTTTACTTATGCCTAGCTCCATTCAAGAGTTTCCTGTTTAGGTTTTCTTCTGTGCTGTGCATACTGGTCCCTCAAATATGACTGAGCATGTCAAAAATCCTTTTGGGTTTGTGTGAATTGATTTATGGGGCCAATATGCTGATTTTCCATACAACTTGGAAATTAATTTGCAGTGCTTACCTTTTTCTGGTGTGCTTAAGAGCACATTGACCCAGGCTCTAAGAATATTTTTTTATGAAACTGAAAACTTTAGTTGTATAATATTAGGTATAAAAATCTTTTGAAGTGACTGCATGTGAAGATACCATCACTTCTGTCCATCTGATGGAAAGGAAGAACTTTTCAATTTGAAAATGCATTCTAAGATATTAAGGAAGGTTTTATGGGTAGATCTGTCTGTTACATCTATTAAAAGATGCTTTGAATTGTTAAAATGGTGCTTTTTCAACTTTTAGCTAAGTATAACTGCAGGAGAAATCTGAAACTGGTGTGAATGACTAAAAAACCATTTCAGAAGTGACTATTTCCAAGTACCAAAATACCAGACTCTGATGGTTGGGACTTTCTTGTAGCACAAATAAGTGAGGATGTTGAGATTATTCTACTTGAATCAGAAGTCTTGTGTCTAGATTTGTTTGAAGCTGGCTTTTGTAAATGGCTTTGGGCACCAAGAAACTTTCTAAAAATAGGAAACAACATTCCAAGCACCAGTTGTGCAGTTTGTAGCTCTTGGAACCTAACTGAGGGAGGGAGCACTATTACTCTGGTGCTAATGCCTGTTGGGAATTTTTAAGCAAAACCAAAAAAGCTTTAAAATGCAGCTGTAAAATGTAAAACAATAACAAAAACACACCCCCCTCTTCCAGTCTCTTACAAAGTCTTTTCTAGTCAAGCTTCTCTACCTCTACCAGTTTGTATAGATGAGACACTCAAATTATACCATAACTGGTTTTTTAAAGGGACAATCCTAACCATTGATGTGGCTCTCTTGTATGCAGTTTATGTTGATTAGTGGAGCTTGTGACTCTTCTGTAGGTTTTGCAAAGAACCATACTGGGTCAGCAAGCAGATTTTAGGTGTCAGAATTTCTTTTTATTTTTTTTTTTTTTTTTTTTTTTTTTTTTTTTTTTCCCTTTTAAAAGGCAATACTTGGGCTGATAATCTAGGAGTTCAGCAACAAAATATCACCTGTTCAGTCCTTGATTTTTCTTTTGTTTCTAAGTATAAGGCTGTTACTGCTTGGTGTATATTCTTGAAGGGAGGGTACAGGTCCCAAGTAGGTATGGGCTTTTGGTTTGATTTGGTTTTTTTAAGCCTTGATCCAATTTCACAAGCTCCAGAATAGGGCAGGAGTTAAATGCATCCTTAAGCTTAGCATTTATTAGCTGTCTCTAGTAGCTCTCTGATCTTTATGCACCTTTTCTTGGTTGTCATTTGGAAGTGCTTAATTCTTTCCTGAACCATTCATTAGGTAAGAGAATCATGGGCTAAATATCATATCTTAGCCTTTGTTCTAGGTACACAATCACAAAAAGCCTAGAGCTTGAGCAGCTAAACTTGGAGAGACAGACATCTTTACTGGCTCTGACACCCAGAAGCTGGCTGGAATTAAGGTTTAGCTCTGCTTAATTTTGCTGCTTTCCAGTCTTTTGACAGAGGTCTAATGTTAGAACTAAAGTCTTGATGTATTAACAGCATTTTCCACTTTGACCAGTAAATGTTTCTGCTGCATTTCATGATGTTCCTGTCTGCTTGTAGAGGTAAATATTCGTATTTGTCTTTTGTAGGGTTTTAAAAAAATACTCGGGAATTCTGATTGGGAGGACTTGGAACAGGTAATTGACTCTAGGGCAAACTGCAGTATGTAGGATATTGCCATGTGGTTGAAGGCAGCCTTGAAAATTGGTTGGACTGTTATTAGAGGGGAGAGAGTAAATGAAAACTATAATCTCTGCTGTGTTTCATGCTGTCAGTTTGCATTGTTAGATAGGGTAGGATGGAAACACCAGAGTCATTCAACACTTCAAATACATTTTCTTGTTACTATGGAATATCCTTTTTTCTTCTCAAATTACTTTTTGAGAAAACTACTCTTCCTTTTGAAGGAAAGACTTATTAAAACATTTGGTGTCTTCCTGGTATTTATTACCAGCACAGTGACTAAGGTGTTCATATGTGTTTCCAAACACCCAGTGTGTTTGATTTTTATACCAGGTTTCGTTTTCTGTAGTGTTTCTTTTCAATTTGGAAGGTACAGTCCATCACCTTTTAATGAAAAATACTAACTTCATTTTACTGTACCAACTTACTGGTGGCTTTTTAAAAGTCTTGTTTCATGTGTTTTTAGTAGGTAGACACATTTACTGCTGCAAAATTTTTTTTTTTCTTTTAAAGATGGATAAGGAAATACTAAAGGGCAGCCCCTTCCTGAATAAATCTTGCTCACAAACCAGATTAGATAATGTTGGACAGAAATGCTGCACCAAATGCAGGCTGGTTGCAGCTTTCTGTATCACTAAATTTCTTCCTCTTCAGAGACTCATTCCATCCAAAGGTTTAGGGGGAATCCCAAGTAGTGTGTTAGAGCTTGTCTTGGGCTTTCAGCTGGGGACAAAAGGTAACTTTTGTATCTGCAAGTGCTTGTTCTGCAGTTTCAAAGATACTGTTGTTCAATATTTCTGTCAGTGTTAACACTTTCCTGTAAATTTCTGTTTACTTTGGATCTATTCTGATAAACTTGTGCATTGGCTTTCCTGTTTTGAACTTCCTAGGGCAGGTGATGAATTTTTTTTTTGTTTGTTTGTTTTTGTTAGGTACAACTGCTGAACAGGGAACAGTGCAAATGCTGTCCCTTTTCCCTAGAAGACAAACCCAAGTGCTAGCAAACCACTGCAACAATAGCATGCTTTTGTGAAACTTGCACAGATAGTGTTTTTTCATAAGCAACTGTGAAATTTGTCTCAAAAGTAATAGATAAATCATACCAGTTCCTCATCCAGCATGCATAGATACAAACCACATTGGAAAAAATTGTGAAAACCACACTGGAAAAATGTGTGAGCTTCATGATACTGCAAACTTGTTTCCCTTATGAGCTATAGTTCATAGTGTAAAATTGTAACTTCTGTGACTGGATATCTTGTACCTTATGTTACTATTTTCAGTGTTATTCTGAATTTGTTTCAGGAACTACCAGAAACGGTTCTCTTAAAGTTTTTTAGACAAGAAAACACACCAGTACCTGCAAGACCAACACCAGAGCAGCTTTCTAATCTTATTAAGACAAGCCTTCATTATCCAGAGTCTTTCAATCATTCTTTCCATCAAAAAAGGTTAGTGGAACATTACCTTTAGAAACTTCAGAAACATGGCTAACTGGACATAAATACCTTTGAGAGATATGTAGGTTATGATATAGAAGTGTGATATGCAAGTGTGAAATCTTGTTCAATTTTCAAAATCACTGCTTCAGAATTTTACAGGTAAAATGAAAGGTTCATATTAAAAAAAAAGGCTGTAATACATAGCTCAGCTTTAATGTTAACAAGTAATGTTATCAAACTTACTGAAAGAAAAATAGTCTGCCCTCTTTTTGTTTTTGTTGTCAGAGTAAACAGTGTGATTTATTTGAGAAGCCAGACAGAAAGAAAGATGTACTTTTAGCTCAGAGGAACTGTTATGTCTACAGCATCTCACTTGCCAAGATTAGCTGCACGTGGTTCTGACTTATGTCAAAAGGAAAGGTGGTAACTGTTCAGATCACTGGGGCTTGTCTCCTGGAAGAATATCAGTACCAGAATGTCAAAAAGCCTGCAGCTAGAGTGGATTGGTTGGAGCCTGTAAAATCCATGAGTCTTGCTAAATTGTAATGATATGAACAAACCCCTGGCTTATGTTCTGAACATTAAATGTACTGTACTTGAAATATGAAGATACCTATTTACCTTTTATCTGAAAGCTCTACTGTGTTACAGTTTTTATAACAGTTTTTTAACAGTTAATGTAAGTTGTCGAAAGAAAGGGATTTGTTTCTAAAATCTAACCTTTAAATATTTTTAAGGTGCTGTATGTTAATAATAGTGATAAAGCATGCATTATCCCTGTAAGACATTGGCCTCTTAGGGTTGTAGTCTCGTTTGTTCTTTTCTTACAACTCGGTTTTAGGATATTTAGGCTGTTTAGCAATGGCCATGAATCCCAATGACTCAAATCACTTGCTGAATACATAGTTGTTTCAGCTGCAGTAGTTTGTGTTCCTGCCTGTCACTATCTTGGGGTCAACATCTTGCTACAGCACTATTTATCAAAACAATAATAGTAATTGTGAACAAACAGAATATGAATTAACTGTTAGTTTTATTGAGGATAAAGGCTTGCATTAAATCCAGACGTGCATGTGCTGTCTGTTCTGTTTGGGCACTGTTCAGGCTATAACTTAACTGCCAGCACTCGACAGGAGGCAGTGCAGAAGAAAAGTATCCAGTCAAGATGTGCCAACCAGAAATTCAGAAAATAGCACACTGGGCCGTGTTACCACATTCTGAAATGTCTCTTGTCACACAAGCAGATTTCCTGTGAACTGAGGTGGTAGCTGTGCTTTTGCTGTCCTTTGTCAGCTGGGTGGAGATGGTAACTTCATTTGGCCCAATGAGCCAATGCTGTTTGCCTTAATTGACAACTTTTATTATAATTAGCTCTAGTCAATGTAAGTGGTTATATTGCTACCTCAGCTGTCTTGACTTTTGCATAATTGACAACTACATATAAATTCCATGTTACTGGAATTCATTTTAAATCTTTAAGGGTATAATGAAGATGGTCCAGAGTCAGAAATTTTTTTTCCTTTAATGTGGAACTGTTTCTCTTTGCAGCCTCTGTCTGGTACCTGTGACTCTGCTGCTTTCCAATTGTTCCCAGGCTGTTGTAGATGTGATGATTGATTTGCGGCATAAACCAACAAGGTAGTGTGCAATTGTTAATAAAACAGTTGGTTTTTTTTAAGAACCCATCCTAGCCTGGGGAGTCTTGTAATATTTCAAGTATATTGAATATCTAGAATAGGATTTTTTCAACAGTGGCTTCTTTGAAAGAATGGAAGTTGATAAAGGGCTCTGACAGTTAGCTCTGAGTCTTCAGTCTCTGCTGAGACAGGGCCTTTAATTGTGACTCTTGAATAGTTAAAACTCTGCAGGGTATTTTCTAGAAAAAAGGAAATGCTTTTCAACTAGTGAAGTAGGAGCTGCACCAACCTTTATTAAACATAAGTTGTAAGGTTTTCATTTTTGAAATACTGAGTAATTAGTAGACAACAACTTCCTCCTGCAATTTGGCTTAGTGTAAAATTTTGTAGAACCTTGGATATTTTTAAAACTTTCTCTAGGTTTAGCAGCTGATTTTCATGATTGCCTTTTTGCTTAGAACTTTAGTAGTATGTGGGAAAATAGTAGCTTTGTGGAAGTGTTCATGAATGGCTTCTAAAAGTTTTACTGAAGATTTTTTGTGGGATAGAGAATTCAGTATGGTGGTATCTATAACATTGTAATTCTGCTACTTCTGTTTAAACATGGCAACTTCAAGTCATGGGTGATGGTGACAGCTCCCCTTCCTCTCTTCTGCCCTCTCAGATATAATACTGCCTGATTTATTTGCCACCAGGGAGGGGAGAAAGATTGTGAAGACATTAGGGGTGCTTAGTCATGGGGGAGCACTGGCTTCATGCCAACAGTCCATGGAGCCAAGTAAGATATTAAAAGCCCAGAGCCTAATACATGGGTTCAGAAATGGAGGGCTGAAGATTTAAGTGTGGTTTACTTTTCAGGTTCAGTTAGGAAGCCTTTCACTGATCTGTTTTTTCACAAGGTGGTCATGTTGTGTTACATTGTGAGACATGTCTTTGAAAGGATGGTGTACTCATGTACCTTGAAACTGCTTAAAAAGAGCCCCCACACACTCTCACTAATGTATGAGTGCAATGTCTCTAAAGCAGTGTATAGCCATGTTGACTATTCCTGTGTGACATGCAGTTTGATTTAACTCCAGCTTGTGGGGCAGGCCTAAGAATGCCTTGAATAGGAATTCTTCAAATTGTGACAAATTTGGGTCTTGTTACTATGTTTAGTGTTACTGTTATGTGCCATTACATAGAAAGCTGAGAATACATTGAGTTCTTCATTATGCATCTCTGTGGAATTAATATCCTATGTGTAGTTTACAGTGCATTAGGAACCAAAGAAAAGCTTTAAAGGTTTGTAATGATTCACCTGAGCTAAGGGGAGAGCCACTCTAAGGATTTCTAAGTGAATCAGAGAACATTAAAAAATATTTGGTAAGTCCTGGAGTTAAATTGAGCTGATGGACGGACATAAGCACCCCTAAATTTACCCAAGGGTGCTCTGAGTCTGCATGTGTTTGTGGGAACACGTGTGTGATCTTGGATGTAGTAGAACAGGCACACATCCTTTTTAAGTTGTATTATAATACTGATAAAATGTTAAGTAGAGTTCTGTCTGTAGCTATGGTGGCAGCTGTTAATCCTTGCAAAGTTTAGCTTTGTCTTGCTAGATAAACCTAAATCTCTTAAAGATGAGGGTTTGCAGAAGAAAGGAAGCAGTATGCATTTGGGCAAGGCAGTGATTTAAGGGTAGTGATTGTAGGCAAGCAGTCAAAGAGACTCAGCAGCTTCAAAGATACCAAAGACAAATGGCAGTGGGCACTCGTCCAAGGAGAGCCAGAGTAGTAACATACTCCTGACAAGTTTTTAGGAAGTATGACTCTTTGTAAGGGCCTGGTGAGGGGGATACAGTGCATTCTGGAGTCTTGGGAAAACTTGAAGTTGGAGGGAGTCCTGTAAATTGGTAACAAATGCTTCAAGTACAGAGCATTAACTTTTTTTTTTTTTTTTTTTTTTTTCAGCTCTGAAGCACTAGAAATACATGGATCTTTTACATGGCTTGGGCAAACACAGTACAAGCTTCAACTTAAAGGCCAGGAGGTCTATAGCTTGCAGCTCAAAGCTTGCTTTGTTCATACAGGTGTCTATAACCTTGGAACCCCCAGAGTATTTGCCAAGCTCGTGGACCAAGTTACTTTGTTTGAAACAAGTCAGCAGAACTCCATGCCTGCACTGATTATTATCAATAATATCTGACCACTTCCTGGATAAAAAAAAAAAAAGCACTAAGACAAAATAAACGGGATTCTTTTCTTACATTGCTGGTTGACATTTTGCTGCAGTTTTTTTGAAATAGCACCTCAAACATCTAACTTGTTACTAAAGATCGTGTAGAAAAGAAAATAGCAAAATATTCAGATGACTTGTCAGTTTGTTTCTTGATGCAAGGCACGTTGGACTGAAAATACGTTTATCCTTTTATAATGTATTTCTTCTCTGGTAATTAAGATACTCATAAAATACTCTAACTGCAGATCTGAACATACTTATATGTCCAATGCCCTGTCAAAGATGCAGCTTGACTGCTGTTACAACTTCCAGCATGGTGTGTTTAATATTTGTGGCTGTATTAGGATATGGTTCAGGAAGAAAACCTCATTGGCTTTTTCCTGTCTGAAGCCATTAGTCATGGTAAATCCCAACCTTACTGTGAAGTTCAATAAGGTCTCTCAAATTCCTTTCTGATTCTCGGTTCTTTAGTTTAAAATTTTGGTTTCATATTTATGGAAACTGGTGGCTTTTCAAGGTTTACATAACAGTCCACCTAGGGTGTTTAAAATAATTTGAACCAGTTTGAGTATTTTCTCATTCATCTCAAAACAGAATGCACTATTTCACAACCATGAGATTGTCATTTAAATTGTCACTTACTTTATTATGTAACTATAACAACTGATCTGTTCAAAAAAAATCTTCTCAAGATTTTCAAGAAATGTATTATATTTATAACAAATGTACTGTAAATAGAATAAAGCATACACCATATTCACTGTATGGACTGGTGGCCTTTTTGCTTCCCTTTGCATATAGCTGTAGCAGTCCACAGGTGCTGCTGCTGTCATGGGACAGTGCTGGTGTATGAGACAGTGCATCTACCTTCTGATGGATTTTACTCTTTTTTGGTAAGGTTTCCAATTTTACTTGTGTTTGGTACACCTATATGACTCTATCCAGGACTTTAGACTTCCTGAAAGTCTTGGAACCCATTCACAGCACATTACCTTTCATAGTCAAACTTAAAAAGGCTGTGGATCATGTTGCTAAATCAATAGAATACAGAAATATTCTCTAACAATGAATATTTTGCTTCAGGCTTCAAGTCCTTTTCTGCTGGTGTACAGCTTGAAAGAATAATCTGAAAGATTCTCAGCACTGTAGCCTTAAGCTGTGTCATCATTGCTTTTTCTGTCTCACACCCATTTAGGGAAAGAAAAGTCATTATTGATGCCATTCAGCTGTGCACTGTAGGCCACAATGTTCTAAGTCACAGTTGGTGTGTATTTTAAGACAGCCTGTCCAAAGTGGGTTATCAAGAGCATCATGTTTAGAAAGTGTGGATGAAAAGAAGAGAGACCCTGTAGGGGGAACTGGATTTGTCTGACGGAGGCTGAAGACGGTACAAGTGGCAATTCCCTGTGAGATCCGGGCGTTGAGCAGTGGCTGGCAGGTAAAAAATGGGTGAGGATTTGAGAATCTCTCAATGACAGAGCAGTGAGATGAGATGATGCAGGGCAAAGCAGCTCCTGGAGCTTCTCAGCACTCCAGACCCAAATGCAAAAGCTCTGACCTGCATGTCTGAGCAGTCTGTGATTCATCAGCCTGAGACCCAACAAGAGCCGTGGGTATTTGTGGGAGGAGGATCCTTGGCAACCTGCTTTTCTGGGTTTCGAATATAATCCTTTCTTGGAATTGCAGTAGCAATGGCTAGCTGGAGACATGCTCTTTGTCTCTCCTAGTGTGTCATTAGAAAATCTAAGTGTGTCTTTGGGAGCTCTAAAAATCAGAATTTTACAATATGATTGCTGAGGAGAGGAACTAGCACAGAAGTAGAGCTAAGCATGCCTCCTTAGTGGATTCTAGCATGGGAAACTGTGTCCACATTGTGGACTCCCAGCAACAATGGCAAACAGTTCTATTGAAATGAAAATTCATCTTGTCTTGCTATTGAGTAAATACATTTGCAAAAGCATGCTTGTGTTTCTGTCACAGCAATGTTGTGGCTCACGGTAGATCATAATATTGCATCTTACTTTGAGATAGCTACAAAAAGCTCTTTAATGAGATCTGAGGGATCTTTTTTTGTACTAGGTATCTACTGAATTTTCCTCTCTTGCTACCTTTGTAACATAAAACTGTGAAACTTGCCAAGCTGGAGGTTTTGGTGAAAAAATGTCCTGTTTCAGTCTGGGGAATGTGGGAACAATTTTATCATGTGTTACTTAAAATACAGAAATAATTCCATATACTAATAGACAGAAAATCAGGGTTTTCTTTTGAGCTGAGTAACCAACTAACCTGTTCCTGAGGTGAATTCTGCCATCCCTTCCATACTTCATGGCGTGCATTGCTCCATTGTTTGCCAGGGGAATTCAGGTGGTTGTAGGCTGCTTTGCCAAAAATTGCTGAAATGCTGCGCTGACAGATTACTGTCATGTGCAATGCAGATCTGGAGTGATAGGGTCTTACAGACTCAGTCAGAGCCTGTGAATCTTGTAGGACATGGCTGCAATAACATAGCAAGGTCTTGTGCTTTTACTTGTCTCAAGCAGCGATCCTCATCTACTTCCTCAGAAATAGTAGAAATCATTCTAAGTGGAGTATTCCTCTTATATTTTTAATATTGTGTACGTGTCTTGGCTGAAACTAGGTCAATATTTTATTGTAAAGTTTTTTTGGAAGGAATGGTTATGCTGATAAAGTTGTGGAGCTTTTTGAATTTGTTGCCTCATCTTGTAGCCTAAACTTTTCTGTACTTCAAAACAGGAAAAAGTATCATAACTTTAATACTTATGATGGAAACTCACTTTTTCTCTATTGAAACTACATTATTAAAATCCTGCCTAAATATTGAGTAATGGAATAATGACTTAACGAGCAACAAATATTTACAACTTTGTAGCAAAAGCAGTATTAATGGCTTAACTTGTAAGCAGAATGGCCATTTACTTACTCTTGTGGTTGGTGTAATTTTACTTTATTATTACTGTCTTACTAGAAAAGTGTCTGGCAAATTACATTAAATGTCAGTTTGTACCATGGTGTAAGACAGGTAGTATTCTCCTGATATTCAGCATGTGGGAAAACCTGTGCTCTCTGCAGGAGTTGCTTACAGTTCCAGGTTTGGATGTTTGAAGATAATTGGTTTTCACCACACAGCCTGGCTTGATACCAGTTAATACAAAATCCACTGAAATCCCTTTCATTTAAGTACAGTTTTGTAAAGTTTAAAATCTGCCAGATTTGTGAAATGATTTGCTTGTCCTGGAAAGACTGTACAGTGAAACAAGTAGGACTAGACACATAGGGTCAGTGAAAAACTTAGAATGAAAGATGAAGGGGGGAAAAGAAGTAAAATTATCTTTTTTGATTTCAAAGTAATAAGACGTTAATTTTCTAAGTAGAAAAAGGGCCCTGAACCAGTTTCTCCACTGCATTTTTATAACAAATTTTTCCTTAATAAAACATAATTTCTCTAGATTTCCCAGAGACTTCCAAAAATTCCACTCAAAATAACTTTTTCATCCAGTTTTTTACAATGATGAGATAGTGAGTATGTAAAAAAATCAAAATCAGAAACAGTGACTGTGATGCCCAAAAATGTTGGTAGTTTTTGGAAAAAGCACCATAGATGGGCAGGGGTAAGGTTTTGGATAAATTGCAATAATTGTAAGATGTAGCCACTACAATGACTTTAAGGATATAGACCATTATAGGGAGGGGAAATGAATTTATTATTATCTCTATCAAGAACTTGATACTTGACTGAGGACTGATTCAGCAACTGATAACATCCTTTTGGTATCATTCAAAGATTCAGGTAAAAATAGCAGGGGGAAAAATAATGTAAGGAGAGGTCAGCTCCATATTTAGAAGCTTCTCAGTAGAAGTTTTGAAGATCTGTTTCTCTCCTATTGAGTCCTTACAGAGAAAGTCAAATTGTACTCCTTATTATCACCCATATCTTAGGTTGTTGGTAATTATTCTCAGCATCCAAAACTTGAAGCTAACAAAGGAAATGAGCACCAATTCATTTCCAGTTTTGACAGTAACTAGTTTTTGTTCAGATACAAATGCTCTAGTGACCTGTGCCTTGAAACAACCTCAAAAAACCCTTTAGTTTTGTTTATTAAATAACTCTGGACTCTGTCTGGAATTGTATTTCTTCCCTCTGGACAGGGAAACTACCTAAACTATTAAGTACAATTTCATGATATTTTGAAAAAGTTCTTAGTATTAGAAAATTCTACTGTTTCTTGAAGTGTAAACTCAGCTGCACTTTAATTTCATTTTTGTGATAGGATTTTGCCAAGTCCAGTAGCAGAATAGAGCAGAAAAGAGACAGCTCTTTGGCAGTCACTCTGTGTGCTGCTCCAGAAAAAATGCATAAAGTTCCAAGATAAAAATAGAAGAATTTCATGTTTGGATTCACTGACGTGGTGAATTTCAGCAGAAATAATACTTGATACCCATGGCCAGTGGGTCCCACTTCATAGGTTGTATTTTGAGCTGTTACTAAATTTCTTTCCCTGTGTAACACAGAGACATACATGTATATCATGCTTGTTATGATAAAAAGATAATTAAGTTGGGAGAAAAATTCTGTCAAAGTGCTAGAGGGACTGGAAAATGCCTATGCCTTGGGAAGGAGGATAGTTTATAAATAGAAAAAAAAAATTGGTTTTCATTATTTAGACCCAAGGTCAGAAAAACTACACAATGTAAGGAATCTTGCTAATATACCAATGCTTTCTTACTGATCTAAAGTTAAAATTTCCCTCCTCTGAGTAAGCCACAGAATCAACATTTTCATTATTCTTCAGCTGTAAAGTGTAAGTACAGCTGCCTTACTGAAAAGCCATTGCCCTGCCTGGAGAATGCAACCATGTGGTGCAATGACAGCCACAGTCAGATTAATGGGGGCAGAACTTTTAATATTAAAGGTTGTCTTTTAATCAGAATCTACTGTGACACAGAGCTGTCTACACCAAAAGTGTGACCCAGCCCAGGTGGATCAGAAGTGCGGTCACTGAATTGCAATGAATACAGTAGAGACTCCTGGATATTTTTCACTTATTACACTCTTGCTCCAGTGAGATAAAGGATTATTTCTGAGTATACTAAAATATAAAGGTGTCTGCAGTAATGAAATCAACTGAGGGAACTTCAGTCCTTCTTCATATGCACATTGCCTTTTCTTCAGTCCCTTAGAATCTTAATGTTTGCTGTCTTTTCAAAATTACCCTTGAACGGTTTCATGAAAAAAAAAAAGTAAAATCTAGGCTGGAACAGAAGATAATTTTTTCAATACTTCTGTTTTTAAAACTGTGCATACAGATGAAACTCTGTTTCCTGATCCTATTTAACTCAAGATTTATTTACTACACACTTCTCATTTACAGGAGTAAATCATTAATTTATAAAATGTCACTTGGTTAATGAGTTCTGATAATTGCTTAGTGGTAGCTGAAGAAGTGGAAAAATTAACACAGTTTAAAAATTGTTGCTTATAGACTATAGCAGTGTATAAATCAATTCAGCTGATGCTTGCAAGTGTTACTCCTCTGGGTTTTCCTCTTTGTAAGTTAGAATAGATGTGTTGTTCTCCTCCTGGTTATTGTGGCATCGTTCCTTACCCAGTTTCCTCCAGGATGGTGAAAATTCTGCTTAAAAAAAAGGAACAAGAAAACATGACTCTAGCTATAGATTTTTAATTACTGAGGTACATAACTTAGTGATGATCTTTAAACAGCTGCCCCATGATCCCCTGGTACTTTGAAGTCTTAGGATGAAGGAGGTGTTTCTGTATATTGAAGAATCTGTAGAGGTAGTAAGAACCCCTTCTTACCAAGAACAGAAACACTTTCTGAAATTCACAGGCAAAATATTTCTTCCTGCCCTTGTGAAGAAAGCATCAGTGATAAGACCCAGCTTTCCTCGCTTCTCAGTGCAGTGCTGTTGGGGGCATGCCAGAGGGAGGGACAAAAGTGTGCTCAGGACATGGGCTCCACTTATAGTTTCTGACACCAGGGTTGTATTAGGTGCATTTAGTTTTAGTGGCAGTTAACCTTATGCTCTTGAACCCAGGAGATGCTTTGAAAATATCAGGTTTTTTTGTAATATGCACTGATAGCTCTCATGATGTTGGGGAAATACTTAAACAAGCATGATTCACTTGTTCCAAGAGTTCTGCAGCCACCAGACAAGTTTAAAAAAATGGACCAACAAACAAACCCTCCAAAAAAAAAAAAAAACAAAAACAACCCAAAAAACCTTCTATAAATATCCCTCCCAATTGTAATGGCATGGGAGGGAGGGATATTTATAAAAGGTTTTTTACTTGGAGGGAGCTGCCAGGGAGAGGAAAGGGCACTAGCAGTTCAAAGCTCTTCTGGCTCTGCTTGGGAGGAGCAATGGGAGGCCTATGAGAGAAGACTATCCCAGAAAGTTTTCCTGCTGTGACAGAACTAATTGAACATGTCAGGTTAAGAGGACGAGACTCAGGAATCACAGCTGATACTGTTTTTCGTTTTAGCATCTGTCCTCAAGGATCACAACTTTTATTCTCCAGATCACAGAGGGGAGATGTCACTGCCTTAGAGGTTCATGTTCTTTTTCTGGCTGCTTTTCAAATTCACTCTTTTTATCTCTAGGTCACATGAATGCTAAGCATTCTGGATGAATTGTATCCTCAGATGTACTGTAACACTATTAAATTTATTTGTTGTGTTATAGGTGCAAATTAGAACAGAGTAGTATTTCATTAATTTATTGAAATGTCACTTGGAAGTATATATTTTTAAGTAATATCTTGAACTTTTTAAATGATGGATCTGTAAAAGATTGCAAGGAGATAGGGAATAATTTGTTGCTTGTCACCACATTTTTTCCTACCAGATAAGACTTTTTTTTATGCTGCAAGGCAGACTTCAGCAAATATGTGTGGGAGCTGAATATACTCCTGAGAAAAGTTTACTTTTGTTCAGCCTTTTATGTAACTGGCTATGGACTAGAATTTCTCAGAAGGCTTGATAGGTATTTCAACATTTTACAATATAATTTCTGAATGTATGAAACTTGGCATTGATGAAGGTTGCCATGAAAACGTATTCATTTCCTTAGCATGGAGAAATGCCAATTAAAAATAGGATGTTTAAATCCCATTCAGTGGAGGTCTTTGCACAGTGGTATGCCTCTGTTACTCAAGACTAGCAAGAACGTGTGCATTGGGATGACAGTGGAAGGGCAGATATGTAGTGGAAACCTTCTTCACTATGCTACCATCCTCTTCCTCACTTTTGCTGCTGTAAGTATTGGTGGAAATGAGAAACAGTTGTGAAGGACCAGCTTTGTAGAGGCTTCTTTTTTTTTTTTTTTTTTTTTTTTTTTTTTTTTTTTTTTTTTTTTTTTTTTTCTGATTGGAATCTTCACAATGAAAACTTGTGCATTTAAGTGTGTTGGTTTAAAACTAACACCCTTCCAGTGAGTTAATGCTCTGCCTGAACTGTCAGTGCTTTGTATCTCAGTGAGAGTGAGGAGACCATGACAGGAAGGGTCCAGCCTTGTGGAATCCCTGCAGTGCCAAGCAGCTCTGGAGAAAGTGTGTGGAAACAAGAGCTCGGGCACCTACTCTTTGGCTGATCGTATGAACAATCACAGAGTGAGCTGTGAGACCAACACACCTGCATCCTGGGGGCAGTTGGGACAACAATCCAGAAACTCCTGCTTGCAAAAGTAGTTTAGAAGGAACTTAGCAACTAAAAGCAAGTTGCTAAATTCCAGCACCCTGGTGGTAAATGAAATGAGGACTGTGTTATCCACATCCTTAAGCAGGGCAGTTTACCAAATAGAATTGCCTGCTGTGAGTACAGTTGGTCCTGCTCATTATGAATGCCCTGCATCAACCATCTTATTAAAAATCCTGTATGCTGCTTTAGACAGTTAAGTTTGTTAAACAGCTAATTATTCCTGTCAGGAGTGTTTAGTCATGTGTGGCAGCTTATCATCATACAGTCAGGTCTGGTGTTCCTTATACAGTACCTGTATGATGGATGATGCATTGATCAACTCAGCCTTTCAAAGACACAGAAGTGAGAAATGACAGCACTGACAGCACTGGCTCCTGACTGAGGAGAAAGAAGTCAATGTCTTCATTTCAAAATCCTGCTTTTACACATTAATAGTACAAAACCAACTGTTTGACACACTACTGTTGTTTGATGTTGGAAACCACTGATTTAAAGAGTGTCCGTGTCTATGAAATTAATTGATGTTTGCTACATTTTTTTAGGAGCAAAGAAAAAAATCTTCAAGTCCATATTCTCATTTTAAATCTAAAATAGAGCTACTAAGAAAAAATGAACTCTATCCCATCTGCAAGTAGGACAGTCACTAGGCAACCAAAAAGGGTCAGAGGGGTGAAAAAAATCCTTAATACCGATT
Source organism: Cettia cetti (assembly GCA_013401135.1). Classification (NCBI taxonomy): domain Eukaryota; kingdom Metazoa; phylum Chordata; class Aves; order Passeriformes; family Sylviidae; genus Cettia; species Cettia cetti. Next base: position 1,271 of record VZUI01048424.1, on the reverse strand, counting down.
AAATTTATTCTGTCCTTATACTGCAGCTAAGTCAAAGTGACGGGGTAAATGAGAACTCTGAGCAGGTGTTGCACTTGTGGTCAAGAGAAGGAAGAGGGTGGAAAATGGTATCTGAAAAGCTGTATAAGTTTACTATGTGAAATTGCCTGTTCTCAGTTCATTAGCAGAATGAAAGAAGGAAAGATATATCCACCATTCCTCATCTTGGATGGGAAAAAGAGATAAGCGTAAGAGCCGTAGCCTTCTCCCTCAGATTCCTGTAGAAATACCGGGAAACACCAATAGGGGCAGATATGCTCTGTGGCTATTTCTGGCAAAGCCCAAGGAATACGCTGTTAGAGCTTTTCATTTTTCACGTGAGGCTTGTGTCCTATAATAGAGAGCTATTCTTAAGGTTTGAGATTAAATCTGTATTACCCTTTATACTGCTTTAAAGAATATTAGGCTGGAGGTCAGAAGGCTTCGGAGGATAATCACAGACCTCTCTAAAATTGCTGCTCATGACAAATGTCTTCTGCAAAAGCAAAATGAAACTGGCAAAACAAACCTAAAAATTACAGAAGGAGAATTATTTGTATTGTGTCCCAGACAGAAATCTGAGGCAGGAAGTTTTTTGGGCAGAGCTTCAATATGCAAAGGAGCAGTTTAAGAACCAGGGCAGGTAGTGACTTTCAGGATTCCCGGTATTCTCTCTTTGCATTCCATCAAAGTATTGCTTTACTTTAACCATCAGTGCAAATTAATTAAAATTCCCTGACTACTAATTTTTCAGGTCAAAAATGGCAATAAGGTTATACTGCTTCCTAAAAAACCCACTTTCTTTAAAAGTGGTACTTTTTGGGAGGGAAGAGAATGTTTCAGTGTGTATTGTGACTTTGCCTCCTATTCTATGAATTCAGAGACTGGTGATATTTTGGAGGCTTGTTGTTAAAGTCAGAACAGTTTCCAGGTGGGCATTAGCTTTGAAAACAAGATTTAAGTTTTCTGGGAGATGTGCTTATATTGGGAATTGTATACTATGCCATAATTTTGCTTGCAACACAAACAGTCTCTGTGACTTCTTGATTTGCAGAACTGGAATAATTCAAAATAATGGTATATCTCAATGGACAGGAAATAAAAAATGGCAGGAAGACCTTGATTTGCATCCCCCTCTGTTTCATTATCATATTTTGACAGGAATAAAATGTGAACTTTCAGGAAAATTATTACTGGTTTTTATTTATTTATTTATTTATTTATTTTTTTTTTTTTTTTTTTTTTGTACAAAT
>VZUI01048421.1:0-10698 GCA_013401135.1 Cettia cetti | reverse complement strand
CTCCACGCCGCAGCCCGCCCGCCCCCCGCCCCGCCCCGCCCCGCCCCGGGCAGCGCTGCGCCCTCCTTCCTCCCGGCACCGGGAGCCTCTCCTCCTCCTCCTACTCCCCGGCACCTTGCGCCGGGGGGCCGGAGGATCCTGGCTTCTCCTCCTCCTCCCTGCCGGCTACCTGGGGATGGAGCAGCCCCTTTGTCCCAGCCGCAGCAGTGCCGGGATTAGGCAAAGCAAACGTGTTTGTGTTGGATCTGACCCCACTGACTTTACCCGTCCTCGTGGCTGGAAAGGAAAAGTCACCCTCTCCTCAGGGTTGGAAGCTTCTAATTTGTTGTGTTTTGGATGTCAGTTTGGGTTGTAGGATTGTAACAAGAAGTACCAAAGCCCGGTCTGGTACCATGTCCATTTCTTCGTGCTGTGGCTGCTGCTTTGCTCTTGCTTTCTGGAGCAAACCCAAGCAAGAGTTAAAAGACTCAAACACTAGCAATCACAAATCACGCACTCAAAAGAACCCCCAAAAAACCAAAAACAAAACCAAAAAACCCAAAATCTCAAGTTAAACCGTTGCCCCTACAGTGTTTTCTTGCTTGAAGCACCTCTACACACACCACAGTACGAGGTCCACTCAAGAAATGCTTCCCATGTCACCCCTCCAGCACCGCACACTCAACAGATCTCAGAGCAAATGTTTCCAAATTAAAGTTTGGCTGCTACAAGTAACAGAATAAAGAAAAACAGCCCCAAGTTTGAAGTTACAGCCATTAAACTGCTACGAGCCAAAGGCTCAAATTAAAATGAACTCAGAAAGTGAGTTTATTTTTACTAGTCTATGAATGAAATGGGTTTTTTCTGCTAATTTCAGCATTCCTGCTTCATAGCAGTTTCCCAGCTCCCACATAGCAGTTGGTTGCACAGGGCTGGGCTGCTGCTGCTGCCTTCATCTCCTGCTTGCCTGATTAAATGCAAGGATGGCAGCTCAATTTGATAATAATTCCCCATGGTAATTCCATCTGTTCACTTTTGATTCCCTTCCTAATGAACACTACCATCTTGAACTCCGAGTAGGAGGTCAGATTTCTGGGTTGTTTTTTTCTCCCCAGGACTGTGTGACTTTAATCACTCTGCTGGAATTCTTGCAACAAACACGAGAAGCAAAACTTCCAGGGTGGCACCACTTTAAGACCCAAAGAGTGATCTGCATGATGAGTTTCTCTGTGCTCTACCCAGTTAACATTCGTCAGCCATCAGCAGAGGGTTGTTTTTTATAAAAACAGGAGCAGGGAGACACAACAACTACCCCTGCACGCACCAGCACTGAGCAAAGAAATAGACAAAAGGAAGAAACACAAAAGGCCCAGTTCCCTTCTAACTCCTCAGGTGGAAATCTGGACAACTTGACCAAACTTAAAGCAGCTCCAGCAGGAAAGAACAGGTAGAAATAATAAAAGCCAAGCACACAGAGGGTTCAGTAACTTCATATAAATGTGTCAAGTCCATCTCTTAATCATTTGTGTTGTTCATATTCCTGCTGCTGTTCTTTAGGCTTTTGCAGCTTGTTTCCCCAGTCCAGCTACAGCCTCCTCATCCCTATTTCTCCTACCTTCCTTCCTGCTGTTCTGAGAACACTGCTCCAAAGACATTGTTAAAAAGTGAGAAGAACTAAAGACCCACTACCTTCATAATTTTGCAGATTTACGCATTCCACAGTATGAAGGGAGAGGTTTTCCCTCTGGAAAACACTCATTTCCAGCATTTCTCAAGTTTTGCATTTGGTGCAAAAGACTTCAAATTTTCAGTAATTCAAAGTTAGGCAAGGTTTTGTCCTTCCCATCCTATTTAACACAAAAGCAGCATTTCCCTTTTGAGCCTATTTACAGATTAACAGCAAATAAAATCATAAAATAAGCCTTCAGACTCTCTCAGGAGAAGTATGAGACAGTTCTAAGTCTCAAGGCTTGAAGGGTGCAACTTGCAAAGCTGACCCAAAAATGACCCAGCAGTCAGCTGCTGCCACGGATTTTAGAAATACTGGCACAAAAAGTCACTGGGGTGGTAGAAATGAACCACTTTTAGCCTCCCTTTTATCAAACCTCTAGGCACAGGTCAGTTTTCTGCAAGTTGGTGTGAGAGATCCATTTCTTCACTTGGCGAATCCCTGGCTGAAGAGATGGGAATCAGACATACCTCATGTTCCTGGAGAGCTGGGCATGTGCTGGCACAGACTTCCACAGAACAGCTAGAGAAACATGGCTTGGAGAAAGATCCATAAAGAGTTTCTATGTGAATTCCCCACTTCCAGAGTGCCTGACAATTAACTATTTTTCCAGGTTTTAACTGGTTTTTTAGAATTTTTTACTAAGCCTTTTTAAAATCAATGGGATTAGTCCATGAAAACAATACAGCATTGCAGCGTCACCACATGTGAACTTAACCCAGCATCTCCTGGTACCTGGCAATTTGGGAAGACTGGCATTTTCCTTGTGTTCCAAGCACTCTTGGAGGTGACACAGTGACAATTCTCCCTTCGTGTCCTGGTAGGACAAAGCCTCTAACCACCTGCAAGCTGAGGCAGTGACAGAAGTACCTGTTTGCACAAGAATTATGTTTATCCCTAACAGCATTTTCAATCAGCCTCAAGAGCTTTTCCCTCCCCCCCTGTCCTATTTCAGCCAATCCAAGTTTTCCCACACAGACAGATTTTTGGTTTAGCCTGGTGAAATTAGCCTCTCCCAGAGTCTGGAGGCTGCAGAGACCAGTGGTATGGCAGATCATGGATAATACAATCATCTTTAATCGTTCAGAACACCCATCTCAGCACTAAGAACCTGTCACCCCTGGTGGCAGCTCTGACATCCCTGCCCTGCTCCTCTAACCATGGCAGAGCTCACATCCCAAGCCTCATGAACTCAGTTTGACCCACACAGATTCCAGGTTCTTTGGAGTGCCACAACTCCCCTACAAGTCCAGGTTGAGTCTGAGTGTCAGCCTAAACCCTGCATTCCCCACAACTGCACACAGGCTCCCAGGACAACTTCTTCCTTGTTTGGGCAAATGTTTCTGTGTGCACTAACGATGAATCCCGGCTCTTCTCCTTAGTTAAACTAACAGCAGGTTCAGATAAAACAAATCCAAAAGCCATCATACATCATCTGCATTGCTGAAGGTGCTAGAGCACTCTCTCTTCCACAGTGATTTCCAGCAATGCCTTTGCAGTGATGCTTAGTGTGACAATAATTAAAGTGATTTCTAAGGCACACTGGCCCAAAAACCACACGTACAAGTCCCACGTAGCCGCATGTTTGGGGACTAAGCTTATTGAAGAGAAATCAGCTCATGTTGTCTTCTTCCCTTTCATCTCTCTCCCCATGCCAATCAAGCATTCCAGGATAAAAAGGATGTCCTCAATGCATTCAAACAGCTTGTGCAGCACTGTTCCAGCATGGCACAGACCAGGGGCATTTTTCCTTTAGCCATCCGTAGCACAGTAACACGAGCTCAGAACCACACCTGAAAACTGGCTGAGCCCATGAGTTACTTCTCTTGCTCCCCCGACCTCCAGAGATTTACTGTGTCCCCACAGCTCTCGGATTTTCCAAGTACAGATTCCTGCAGGAACGTTTGTTATTCTATGCTTTTATTCTCTGAGAGTGCACTCAGCAGTCTGAGAACTTCTGGTTCAGGCTCACCTGTACATTTATGCTTAAACACCACTTTTCTTTAAATCCACCCATCAAAGAGAGCAGGCCTATCTTTTTTCCAAAACGGAAATAAGCCAAGAGAATAGAGAAAAGGTAAAGAAATCTAGGCAGATGATACCACAGGCTTTGCTTTTCCACACCAACAGGTAACTCACCTTCAAATTGCTCCTTTTGGGTCACAAACAACACACAACCACTGGAATGCCTCATAATATTCCTTATATGTGTAATGTCTTAGCAATAAAGATATTCAAGTGCATTGGCATGGCTTTTCCCACTCACAACACAGAAAGTCTATTAAGTCAGTGTGAAACCTTCCTATACACACATAAAGGGAATTTTTTTGATCAAGCTCTGAGCAAAGCACCCCACACAACCAAAAATAATCAGCGTGGCCTGACTGACAGTAGCCAAACGCTTCAGATGGGAGCTAAAAGAATTTCCATGCACACAGATCTGAGTAACCTCTCGGGAAAACGAGGCCTACCTCCAATAACAGGAATGATTTAAAGCCACAAACCTTTCCAGATTTGGACCAGCCCACCCCTGTTGTAAACAGCCAATCCTTTCTGGGACCATCTTACATTTTGGGGTGCAGCTTTATGAACATGTGTTTAGCAACAGACCCTCCGAAAAAACCACCCAAGGAGAAATTCCAACACTTACACAGGAGGGAAGGGCGGGAGCGCCACCTCCTGGAAAGAAAGCAGAAAACACCGGGAAAGAGAGCCAGGTCTCCAGTTCCTATTCCAGAAAACTAGGTGAGGAAAACACATGAGAGCAAGGTGCATGTTCACTCCTCCCCCCCTAAACACATCCAATTCTTCCTTAGAAAAAACATTCGCTTGGTTCTGACAACAGGCTCCTCTTTGTGACAATGTTACACCGAATTTATACGTGAAATCCACAAGTTCCATTTATTTTTTCATCTCACAGAGCATGGTTTGAATGGCACCATTTGTTTCCCAAGCTTGACCACCAGATCTACAAGGAAAAGACATCAGGTACTGACAGGTTCTTGGACAGGTTTTTGTTGACCCTCATCAGTTGCGTTTTCTTCTTTTTCTTCTACTTTCTGCACCTGAGGTAGGATTCCATCAAGGTTCAGCAGCAAACCTTCACTGGTGGAAGATCGGATCATCAACCTCTGCACAATGGGATCTAGGAAACAAAGGGCACAACCAAACTGGTCATTCCACCCCTTTCCACATCTCCAGGCTGACTGATCTCAGCAAATGTTCTCAATCAAGAAGACCACAAGAATCAAGCTTGATGTTCCAGACCAGCAGAAAATCTACTCACACCAGAAAAGCTAATCCTTACTAAAATGGGATAATGTAAATTGATTTGAATTCTTTAAAAACAATACAACAAAACACTCCTTCCTGCATCTTATTATATTTCACATATATTTCACACCTTACTATATTTCAAGTCAGACAACCCTTATTCAAGTCAGGCAACCCCAAAGTTTTTATCTGGGCTTCTCAAGGAATGTGTACTTGGCTTTTTATGGCCTGACCTCTGCAGCTACTGTGAACAGCATCACAGGGAGAGAGGCAAGATCATTCTTCTGGCAGACATTAAGCAAGTTTTAACATTAAAAAAGGGGGGTTCAGCTTACACAAAGCTCGTTCCCTAACATTATTTAATGAATCACCATGTCCTCTCCAGCTAAGTAGATGCCCTTGGCTTAAAGTTGACTTTATTGTTCCTTTGTAGATCCTTTTGCTAAGGAATAATAAAAAAAAAAGAAACAGAACAGCTTTTCCCTTGGAGCAGGAATTTCAGAGATACTTTGAGAAGAGAAAGGCATTTTACTGACAATCCAGTGAAGAACACCCATTTCCCACTTTTGTTTGCTGCAACCTGAACAACCACGTTAGAATGACGACTCCTTACCGAGATTTGATGGCTTGAAGGTGCAGATATCGTGGATAATTGTTTTTAGATTGGCAATTATGTGCTCAGTAGGCATATCCAGCTGCAAAAGGATAATGGCAAGTTAGGCATGGTGATGCTTGGAGCCCAGATGAATAAATCTGAAAGCACTGGTGTTCATGTTTATTCTACATTTGGACAGATTTCCTTTGTCAGTGCTCCCCGTGATGGACTGACAAATCCCATTAACAGCCATATCCAAATGACTCAGGGAAAAGAAGTATTTTATACATGCTGATATGCTCACTACTCTCCATATTTCTACTCAGGACACAAAATTCCCAGGGTTTTGTAACAACATGTAGCCTTAAGGGGTAAAAAGTCTAAAAAAATCAACATATACACAAATGCTCTTGCAAAAACCTTATTAAAATGAAGGATCTGGGGAAAGAAGCTTCAAGAAGCAGCTGTCAAAGACCACAAAACACATCAACTCCAAAAACATCAGCACCTAAAACTGAAGGCATTAAGAGCTTGAACAGAATGAAATCAATCAAAAGAATTAACTCATCAGCTCCATAATGAAGACAGGTAATGCTCAGAGGGTTCCAAGCACTTCAAAACAGTTCCCACAGCCAAATGAACATCCCAGCTTCCAAACAAGCTTCCCACAGTAAATCCTTGTGGATGCACACCTATCTTGCTGTTTCAAGTTCTGAGCACTTCCCTCAAGAGCAGCACAAGGTGCTGTAAAAAGGTTCAGGTAAGTTATTTGTTCCCCTTTTATTTCTTAAGTTAGTTTGACTCCTTCAACAGCAAGACCCAAAATTCCAACTATACACAAAGATACAGACAAGGAAGTCCTTGGAATGCCTGTGCACAGCTCAGAGCAGCTCATCAGAATGAATAAACTCATCAGTGTCCAACACTGCCAGACAAAGCTTCAGGTATTTTCCACCCCTCCTTCCAGTGCCACCCTCAACTGGAGGAAAATTAAACATTAGGCAGGATTACAAAGACACAAACCAGAAGGAAAACAAAAAACCACAGCTTAGGGCAAAGAAAATAAATAAAAATGCCAAAATTAATGCTTTATTTCAGGTGTAACACAAACAGTTCTTGCTTTCAACTCCAATCTACAACTATAGTTATCAAAATTAAAAGTCTGCAATCATTAGGTTAAAGCAAAGACTTTTTGACTCTCCTGTGCATATTGACTATGGATTTACAAACCCATAGTTTATCTATTTAACAAACAAACAAAATTTAAAAAAAAAAGTTTAAAAACCAGCTAAAGATGCCACACAACAAAGAGTTCTATTTTCTTCACAGGGTAGTTAAAGAAAATGGTCAAAAGCTTTGAGAAACAGACTGAAAACATGTTTTTCCCCCCCTCTTTGAATACTGCAGTTCTGCTCAGGAGAGAGAATTTAAGAGCTCTCTACACAACTTACTCTGGCTATTCTTGTCTTGATTACATTCTCATCCTCTACCGTGTACTCGTGACATTCTCTGAAGAACTGCAGCATTTTGGGAATGTCACTGCCCAGGGAGTCTAGGAAAAAAAAAAAAAAGAAAAAAAAGCAAAGAAGTTGCCTGAGTAACACTTGTTAGCAGAGACAGGTGTGGCATCAGCAAAGAGGTAATTCAATCTGTTAATTAAGGCAAGCAAATGCCACTCCAAAATGCAGTCTCACAGACCAGACAACTGTGTCATCGCAGAGGTGATAAAAATAGTTTCCATGTTCCCTCCTTCCCCATCCATCAGGATGAATAAGCATAAGGGCAGCTAGTAGGCAAATTTATCTGGGTTCTAACCCCAGATTTGCCTGTTGTAGGAAAGAATGGATTCCCAAATTTACCTTGACCTGAGACAAGTGGCGCGGTCCCCTACAGCCTAATACCCAATGGTACTGCACACCCTCATCAAAAAACATTTCAGTGGCAGCCCTGGGGGTCCAGCTCCTCCAGGGATTTGTAACAAAGTTGTAACAAAGAACTCTTCCTTACTTCTCCGGGTGCTGGGGTACTTCCGTTTCAGTTTGTTCCTCAGGGGGATTAACTTGGGGATGATGGCAGGGACAGCCACATAGAAATCTGCCTGGATTTCATCCTCCAAGATCTGCAACAAACACAATCCAACAGATTTGATTTCAGCTGACCTATAAAAGTGTCCAAGCATAGAAACCCACCTCCCACTCTCCACACTGGCTGCTGCCCCCCAGCTAGAGTTCACAGAATATCAGGCTTCTTCCTCTCCCCAGGCCCCAATCCTGTTTAAATCAGGGTATTTATACAATTCTTTAAGAAAAATAAATACCCATTTGATTAATTCAACTCCTCCCACCACGGCAGCTCCATGCTCTCGAGCTACTTCAGCTTCTTGTGTATTCTGTTGAGAGAAAAAAACAGTTATAAGCAGCTAGACTACCCATCAGGCTGTTGGTCTGCTGTTAATCGAGCTCAGGGAGAGAATTGCAAGGAATTATGTCCAAAGAGTAATCAAATAAACCCATGGCAGCTCTCAGGGATTATCTCACACAGATAAATTGACTAACTGGCAAAGGACAGCTGCAAGAGTCTGCTGGACACAGAAACCCCATGAAAATAAAGGAATCCTGGCTCACTCACCTCTGTGAACACCAAAACCTTGTTCACGTCATCTGTGAAGCGATGGGGAAGAGTGACACTGCTGGAAAAAGGATCCACTTTTTTCTGGCATGTGAACAAAAAAAGAAAAAAAATAAACGAAACAAAATGAAACTAGGACTTGAGGATAAATTATACTATCACAGAGAGTTGCAAACAAGGTGAGGGCCTGCAGGCTGTCTGCACAATTCACCCTGTGACAACCACAGAGTCTGAACAGACCCAAAAGCCTTTGGAACTGCTGGAATTCCCACACCCTCTCCTGGCCCACCTTCTTCTGCAGTGCCATATCCAGGAATACGTTGATGTACACAAACTGCTTGGGGTGGGTGAAGTCCAGCTCCTGGAATTTCTTGAGCATGCCCACGGCCTGTTCCAGCCCATAGGAGGGTCTCCTGTAGAGCCACGTCAGGTACACATCGTCCACGGGCTTGGTCATCAGCAGCCGCCTCCGAGGCCGGGCCTTCTCCTTCACCTTCTCCTGCCTGCTCCTCTTGGCATCTTTCTTGGCAGGTCTAAGACCAAACACACCCCAAACACATTGTGAGCTCACCAGCTGGAGAGCTTGGCATGTCTTAGCACTGCAGTGAAGCACAGCAGTCTGGCCTTAGGGGAAAAAAACAAGTTCTCTCCTCCCTTTCCCTGGGGCATTCTGCATTCGGTTAAACACACGATTCTCGTTCTCCTCTGTTTTCAGAGGATCTCCAGCTGGGGAAAAGAATATCAAAATAATAATTGGATACACCATTCCTCTATAAGCAGGACAAGAGTCTGCAGCACCTGGGAACACCTTGTTCTCCCGTAAGCAGAGGTCGCTTCTGTTTCTCCCAGCCACGCTGTGTTATTACAAAGACGGCAAACGAAACAACAAAAAAACAGGTGAAGGACAGGAAGGGTTTGACTTAGATTCCAGGAGCTCACCAGCTTTCATGCTGACATGTAACCCCGCTAATACCCCGCAAAAGCACAGCCCAAAACCACAGTGTTAAGCTTTCCCTGCGCCATCATCACAGAAAACGATCCCTGCGATTCCAAGCTGTTCCCCAGGAGCACCTGGGATGCACCCAGGGTCAGTCGGCTGTTGGACCAGCACTGTGGACACCAAAATCCCCACAGAGATTCCCAACACCCCCAGCACGGCCAAGGCAGCCTCCTGGTATGCGGACCCGCACTCACTTGGCTGCCACCGCGTAGGGCCGGGCGGCCGCAGGGCTCAGCACGGCGGGGACGGCGAGGCGCTGCTCCAGCCCGGGGAGGACCCACCCGCACCGCGGGGCCAGTGCTACGAGGCAAGAGCAAAGATCGCCTCAGACAAGCGCCGCTGCCTCCTGCACCCCCCACCCGCCCGGACAGCCGCCCCCCCTCCCCCCGCCCCTCAGCGGCCGCTGGAAGCGGAGAGGCGGCGACGGGCGCGGTGTCCGTGGGTACCACAGCGCTGCCCTCTCACCTCGCAACAGCCAGCGGGCAGCGGGCGCCGCCATTTTGCCAAGCCGCCCTGGTGCACCCGCGGAACTCGCTCCCCGCGGCCCAGAATAAGCGTTCCGGCGGGACTGGCTGCTTCAGCGGCGCACCACCTACTGCCGTCCCCTCTGCCCGCCGCGCCCAGGCCTGCCGTTCCGTGGGTGCGCGGGTTCCGGCGCCTGCCCGCTGCCCGGGTGGAGGTGACCTAACATGACCCATTGCCGGGGGCTGGTCAAAAGCCCCCAGCTCGCTTCTTCACCGGCCTGAGGAAAACCCAGGGCTGTCTTGAAGCGCTGCAGTCCAAACTGGTCCCCCTTCCCCGAACCAACATGGCGGTGTCTCCTGAGGGCAGTCAGAGCCGCGACCCTCGGACATGGGGGCATTTACACCTGTCCAGCCACGTCTGCTTGACAGAACATTGCCCGTCTAATGCTCAGCATTGTCTGCTGCAAGCCACGTGTAATTCCAAAGAGAGATTTTCCAACCACCATCTCACTCCTATTCCCTTGCGGATTGGGTGGGAAAAGTGATGTCTAACTCACTCTACTGGAGAAGCATCCACTTACAGAGACTTTTTTAAACCGTCTCCTGAGATGTTCAGATTCATACCACAACCTATAATGGTTAAAGGGGGTTTTTATTCCACACTGTGCTTTTGATTAAAAACATTTCAATCCTGTAGTCCTCCCCCATCAGTGTGTGTCCAAGAATTTCTAAATTAGGGATATGTAGCCATGTAAACTGCAATCGAATCACGTACAGGAGTTTTTACATCAGGCATGTTATGAACAAATCCCCGGTGAATAAAAAAGTGTGTGTGGGGGGCAGGTTTGGACATCGGTAGCCTGTGGGCAGCTATGGGGTGGGGGATAAAATCTGCCCAGTGGAATCTGCCCCGGAGGACTGGGCGGGCCAGGACGGGATTTGATCCCTGCAACAGGAGCACCCTGCAGGGCAGGCACTCTGTTGCATAGCAACTGCATTGTCTGTGTGGGGGGTTCACCGCTTTGAAGCC